>CBVK0100138953.1:0-13144 GCA_900067695.1 Picea abies | reverse complement strand
TCTCCTATATATACCAAGAATACATTTTCATTTGGAATCATCTTGGAATTGTACATTTATGTGGGCATAAGGAGTTTTCCCCCTCAAAGAAGCTTATTATCTGAATTTCTCTCTTTTTCGAGGCATTGAGTACTTATTCTAAGTTTTTTCTATGCTATATTGATATTTGGTTCTTAACATTCATGGATGAGTAGTTATTTTCTATGGATGAACATGCTTTTTGATCTTGGTTTCAAGGATCCAGTTGTAGCTTATACAGAGTCATATGTTTCATATTGTATTATTTCATCAATATTCATGGGTGAGTATGGTTTTCTAAAGGAGTTTATTTCATTGTTGCTATATTTATGTTATTATTAATTGATCAGTGACATAGATAGGATGATTTTAGTCTTGAATTTACTTGAATTATTTTTGTGGAAGTATGATTTTACTTGACCAATTTGCAAATTTGGTTAGAGTAGGATTAGGATGAATAAAACTTTGTCCTCGAGCATTTTGGTTTGCAGTTATTTTGTTTTCAATATATGGATATTTTTGGTTTTCAATAAAGACCAAAGGAGCTTTAATGAATACAGTTTTTTTGGATAAAGATGGAATGGATAAAGAATTGAACCACGAGTTCTTTGTATCCCACAGGGAGCATGCCATATCCTGTGGAGCTAGATGTTAGAACATATAATTTTTTGGGATTATGATGTATCTACATGATTTTCTAGAATGACATAATTAGAGATTGCATATAAACTCATGTTTTAATTTTTGTGACAAATGTGAGTTTCAATAGATAAAGGATGAAATTCCATGGTTATTAGCTACCGAAAGTTAAAACATTCGAAAGATAAATGTTTTATTTAAACCTATCATAAGCTATCAAATGTGCAGAGTATCACAACTGATTAAAGAGGCCCTATCACTCTGCTAAAACCACATTTTGTACGCATGGTATAATTTGTTTATATGTTTCCTAAATCACTTTCGGTCATCATTAGTTTGTTTTCATGAAATATGACATTCTCTTTCCTCCATGTCTTATCGAGAAATCATAGTCTGAGATCATGTCCATAATTATGAATGGTTTTATTTGATGACCATCTTTGCTCAAATGCATTGATTTAGTTGTTTGTTTATTTTTAAATGATTTAAAATGTTACCAAAGACACCCAAATCACTTTCATCTTTCGTTTCTCCATTCATGAGCTCTTTTTCTTCTTTGTTCCTAGCTAAGTCTCTTCCGACCATTATATATCCTATATATTTCGTCATCAAGAAATTTATGAAACAATCGCTAGTTTTTCGACATGAAAATTGCAAAAGGTGGTGTTGTTCTTAGAAAATAATTGAAAGATATTTCATATATTAAGGCACATCCTAAATCCTGTGAGATTTTTAAAAGCATTGGATGCTACAGGTTTTTCCAAAATCTCTAGGAATATCATTAGGGTATTATAGAGGCGTTTGCTAAGGGTTTTGATGGGTTTAAAATTCAACTTGGACTTGTTTTGATGCAAATATATGAGGTGAGTATAGAATCAACTACAGAGATGTCAGGTGAAGGTGAAAAATGGTTTAATACCACCTCAGTCAAGGAAATCGATTTCATACCATTTCTAAAAAAGGAACATCAGAGCATGAAATGGCAATAGAAAATTCCTAGAAGTTATTTGGAGGATAAATGGTAGGAACTATTGAACATCATTTAGGTTCATATAACATGCAAAGGGAGATATGGAAGGAATATGCTTTATCATTTCATATTTCTTCTTCACTTCACTGGTAAGAAACCTTTGAATATGCCTTATTACTTACTTAAAATCCTTACCAAAATGGATTCCAAAGTTCAAGCTAAGCCTCAAAAGGCTAGCAACAGTGTGTTCCATCATGGGCTAATCAATATTATAGTGTTAGGGGATATGAGCAGAAGGGATAAGACTTGGGGTTTTCTTTTGTTTTGGGGAGAGTTTGAACAAGAATATCAACCACATGGAGAAGGAATTTCCTCACAACAAGTAAAGACTCCAAACAAAAGTAAAAGAAAGAGGAGAGGATTGCCACCTATAAAACCTGTAACATAACCTTCCTTATCAAAATCAAAGAAAGTTAAAAGAAGGATTGAATTTGTGAGAGAGGCGGAAGGTGAAAGAAAGGCCACTTATACCAACATCCTAAATTTTCCATATTTAGATTCAAACTTAGAGCCACCTATTGTAGAAATAGAGATTCCATAAAAGGAAATACCTAAAACAACATCAAAGAAAGGGGTAAGTAAACAAACTAAGATTCATAAATTTAAAGAAGAAATAACATAGTTACAGGTATTATAAAGGTATCTCAAAACAAAGAATGAATATTTTAAAAAGACATTTCTCAAAACTAATTATGCATTGGACAAGTTAGCCATTAAGTATGAGACTCTAAAACACAAGAAGAAGAAGCTTTGGAAACACATTAGCAGACTGTGGAACATTAATAGGGTTTTGAGGTATAAGATTTCCCCTAGGAGACCAAATCCTAAATCGTGTCCCAATCTTGACGTCTTAGAAGAATCATCTCTCGTTTCTCATTAAGGAACCTATGATAGGTGGAGCAGAGTTAAAGACCGGACATCAACATTTTGCATCATTTTGAAGCATTTTCAGGTTTTGACAGCTAAAACAGGGTTCATGTTTCATACTTAGCTACTGAAATATCATTCCCAAAACATCGGAAGATAAGCACAATTTGTTTTGACCCCGCCATCTACCGAAAGTTTTGTTATAGACAAAGAGCATGGAAGTCTTCCCAGATCAATGGAAATTGGTTCCAGAACACTCTAAAAGACTTCGAAAACAACCTTTCAGTTGTGACACGTTATCAAGTTGTTGGAATCACTTTCATATCATATTAGATAAGGTTATTAAGATAACTCAAGTATGTCCTATTTTGGGGGGTTTTTGTTGTAACTTCCCAAATTTTAGGGTACAAGTCATCAAGCAGTTGTTTCTATTTTGGGAAAAAAATAATTTTTGTAACAAAAGATATCTAAAGGAGTTTGACCTCTTGGAAACTATATATTCTAATTTTTTTCATGTAAAAAGGGTTTGGTCCAAGACCTGAGGGGGTTTTAGAAGTGGAATGACTGTAGATATCAGATATTAATCCTACCGGGCATGTGGATGTGAACTTGAATGTTATTGAAGATTTCGTTGAGTTGTTATATCGGATTTGTCTTCTATGTTCTATGTTCTATTCTTCATCTTGTTTGAATGTATTAATGATTTTAAGGATTAAAATTTTTCTTTGATTGATGGATTCTTGATACAGTACAAGATCTGCTGTAAAATTTCCTATCTATCATTGTTTACTGCTTAGGCACATATTATTTATCTTTACAGAGAGGATGTTTTCTTAATGAATGTTCATATTTATGTTAAGTATATTATATACAAATATTCTGTTTGATAGTAAGCTTAAATGCCTTCAATAAGAAGAATGTTTATGACTCCATTGTCCAATGGTCCATAATTGATCTGTAGTGATATCTGTTGTCTTTTCCTGTTGATCCTTGATTTTAAACCTAATTTAAATCAATTTGTATGTCACCATTACATTTTGTACCTTCAAATATCCTTCCATATTTTTCAAACTACTATCATAATTTCTTTTGTTATCCAAAATTTTATGGTAATCATTCTTTCGATAGAGGTGTCCAACACTATCCCACAAATTAGGCAACCCAAAAATCATCGCTTATTTGAAAATCTTCCTAAATCAAGATATTTTTCCACCCAGTTCATGTACCTTCCATTATGTGGTTTCCAGGAGTTTCCTTTGAACCAAAAATTTATTTGCCTCCATTACAAAGATGGTTCTATCCTATGTATTTAAAATATTGAGATACTTTTTAGACCTACTATTTAGGAACTTAATCAACTCCTCAATCACCTCTATTTTATCTAACAATTCTATGGCTATAATCTTGATTTATTTCACAACTTCAATAATAAATTCATATTGTTCTTTCCTTAAATTAAATTGGTCCCAATTCATAGAAATGAGAGATGTTATCTCGTCCTAAACTAGATTTTGACTTCTTTCAATGTTTGTTTTCTAGTAAGATTTAGTCTCATCTTCTCTAACTCTCACTCAACATGGTCCTTTTCAACACCAATTTGTTGTAAGACTACCTCCCTACTCTTGGCCTATTCTTGTAACTTTGTAACTTTGGATGAAATAAATTTGAGCTTATCTGTGACTGAATTAACCTCCACTTCCTTCACACTCAAATTTGACATAACCTTACTCATAACTTCATCAACATCTAAAGGTATGACTGGTACTTTAGGCTCTTTAGATAATTGTTCGTCCTTCTCTAGTTATTTAGCCAAATAATTGTTTTATTCATGTAATATTTCAACCGTGTGTTGGATTTGAGCAATTGATTAATACATATAGTCCTTCTCATTATAGCGATATTGTACCTCAGGAGAATATACATGTTGGATATCTAAGATATTTCTCTTCTTCTTTAGTACTTTGATTTCATTATCTTTCTTGCTCATTAAGTCCCCCAACACTTTAGGATTCTTAGGATATGCACTTAAATTAATAATATTCCTTTCTAAATAAACTATTTGAATGGCCTTTTCCCTCACTGATGTTTTTTCATGCTTGAATTGCTTCTCTATATTTTGCACCAATTCCTTCATCTTTCTCTCACTTGAAGTAGACTTAAATATTCCTATGTACATCATATCACTAGTTTTTCTATGTAGATCACTAGTTTCATTCAAAGGTAAATTAAACTTTGTACATTTATAATTTGGAGTATGAAGTCTAGTTACTTTTGATTCCAGTATTGCCAATTTCAACACATTTTCCTTATAGTCCATGGCAGAAAAAATTTAGTTTGAGAATTCATTGGAGGATACAACTCCCTCTTGATATTGATATTACTTCTTCCGATATCATAATAATAATTAAAGAAATATGGATGAGTCCCAAAATATCCCCCTCAAGTAGCAGGAATAGCCTCTTTAGCTAAGAATAGGGCTAATGGATAATGATGTATGGAAAAAGGAGGAGGATTATTTGTAGTAGAAAAAGACCCCTCTTCAATGGATCCCTCTAAAAATTGCAATACACTTTTACCTTTATCGAGAAGGTCATTGATGGTGTCATATATATCTATCCCCACTTCATTCTTATACCTTTTTCTTATCTAGTCATCTATGTCCATCTCACATTTCAATTTAGAGAAGGTTATTATTCCCAATAATGTTTCTTGTTGATGATAAGTCTCTAATGCCTTTGTAAAATCTAGTCTATCTGCTGGTGAATTTTCTACTTGTGTTGGCATAATTTATTTTACGTCTTCCCATGTATCTAAATTAGTGATAGGCTATCAAAAAATTAGGATGATTATATGCAATTCTCCTGGCTACAAATATTCCTTGTAGATCATATACCCAGTTGCATGCTTTCGAAAATTTAAAATTATGCAATATGTCCTCAATAAAATCGAGTGCAACCCTCAACTTAACTTGAAATGGACCTAGTTTATTTTTAAGTTTGAATGTGATCAATTGCTTATGTTGTGTGAAATGTATATGGTTTCAAATCATCCTCTTATTGATATATTCAAAGTCCAAAATCCTTGGATTTAAGAATACTAGCAACTTATATGGTTCTCCTTCAAAACCATAACCCCTAATTAAGGTGTATGTTTCAGACAAATACCAGTCTCTTGTAATAGTTTCCTTAGTTAGTTGGGGAAATTTTTTTATAGCATAAAACATTCTAGGAGTATGCACTAGATGTATAATATCATACACAACATTCCTATTACAAAAAGAAACCTTGGTTATTCTACTTCATGCTTATATCTTGAGTTTATTCAACCACAGGCTTCATAAAAGAGGTGTTATTTTTTACCTACACGCTTAGTTTCTGAAAGGTTGTAGAATTTTTTAATAGTATCAAGTGTACCATATAGGACTAACATATAAATGATTTAGCAATAGGGTAAGCATAAAATTAGTAGTTTATTCCCCCTTGCAAATACACATCATAATCATATTTAATAAAATTGATTGACTCTATGCCACATAAAACTCAGAATAAACGTAAAATATGCCACATTACGATCATTCTCATATCCTAAAATATGTTAGGTCTTAGAAATAGCCTTCCCAGTTATGTCTGAAAAAATAGATGATTGGTATGTTGGAGGACCAAATGGTAGTGGGGTATTTGGAGGTAATATTTTACCCAACATTTTTTCCTTATATAATTGGGGTAAGGATCAGTACCTAATAGGAAGCTTATCCTAATCTATGGCTTCTTCAACAGCTAATGATCCCAATTATTTCCTATCCTAAAGGAGCATATTTGGAATGTTTTTACACCATAATATTACTTAATATTTTTTTTTGACCATATTTAATAGTATGTCATGGATATTTTTATATGTTGCTTAGTAAATGTAGTTTGAGGTGAATTTTTGTGTATAATGTGCCCTTTTTCTCTAATTTTTATGTCAAATATGTATGTAGTGTTAGCACTGAAAGTTAAACTTTGAATGCTAAAGTGTAAGCTCAATACCCATCAATAGGTTTGTAAGGTAAGTTTTAAGATAAAGTGTCAAATGGATAAAAATCATCCCACCAATGTAAATCACATACAGTTCTAGATAAGGTGTATCAAAAAAAGAGGTATTGTCTAACTTAGATCATGGTTTTAAAGAGTAATGTGGATAGAAGGAATACTTTACTGATAAATATGAAGTAAGTATACTATTAGAATTAGACATTACTAACAGACCAATGAAGAACATATTTAGATACAATAACTTCTTTAATCAAAGCTTAAACTTTGAGAACAATTATAACAAATTTTTAGAGAAACCCACATCATCATTTTATATTTACGATCAAATATTTAGAAGAATTTTCTATAGGAAAGGAGTTTGCAGTGCCCATGTCTCAGTTCATATAGCCTATGACAAAACATCAAAAACCCATTTCTCAGCCTTTAAAATGATATGAAAAATCTCATGGAGTACCTAGTAACCTTGGGATTGATTCTGATGTTTGTGAATGTGAACATAGATGTTTGCAAGATCACCAACCTCCAATGCTCCTCTTCAACCAGTTCGTAGTGCCAGTTCACAATGCCAAATTCAAAATCAATGGTGCACTTCAAGGAGACTATTGGACTATAATTCTATGTGCTAACATTTGTCTCCATAGGGGATGGACACCTCCCTGTGAGGCTCTAAGAACATGCAATTCCAGTGCCTTATCCATTGGGCTAGTGGAGTCTTATTCAAATACTAAAAGAAAACTGAAAATTGAAATGCTTGAACATGAGTTTATTTATATACAAGACCCTACTCTAATTGACTTTTACAATTTGCTCAGGTGAAAACAAACTTCCACCATAGCCACTCAAACTGTTTGGTAACATAATTCTCCTCTTCATTGCAAATGATCCATAAGAAGAAATAAAAGTGTGACAACTAACTAAATACATTCTTACTATCACAAATATTACCTCTGAATGCTGACAAAATGATAAAATTTAAGCATATAGGGGCTTCCACAGTGCAAGATATTAGATATTATTTTGCAGGATTGACTGTGTAATGTAAGTCATTAATCTATGACCTATATTTAGGAGTATTAGTCACAACTGACTAATAATTCTCATTATTTGAATAGTCCACTTAGCACTCATTACATTGGGTGATGCTCACAGGGGTGAAGAAATGGGATTGAAGACAACGAAATGAATCGCATAGAAACAATCATCACTTTCGGGTCTTGCACCTGGCAACCACAACTTCCCAAGTGGTCACCCATCCCAAGACGTCTCTGGCTCAATCACGCTTAACTGTGTATTTTTCCCCAAATCAAGCCCACTTATCTTGCTACCCCATTTACAAAACCTTAGCAAGTATTTTGCCTTATGAACTACCAAGTTAGAGCTCCCTTAACTTTTATTATTTAAGCAAATAGGGGCTTCCGCAGTGCAAGATATTAGATATTATTTTTTGGGATTGACTACGTAATGTAAGTCATTAATCTATGACCCATATTCATGAGTATTAATCACAACTGACCAATAATTCTCATGATTTGAATAGTCCACTTAGCACTCATTGTATCGAGTGATTCTCACAGGGGTGAAGAAATGGGATTGAAGCCAACGAAATGAATTTCATAGAATCAATCATCACTTCTGAGTCTTGCACCCGGTAACCAGGACGTCCCAGGTGGTCACCCATACCAAGATGCCTCTAGCTCAAGCGCGCTTAACTGTGGATTTTTCCCCACTTAAGTGCAACTCCATGTATTCATTGACAAGGTAATGAAACCGATGGCAATGCATACTTAACTGATAAAAGGTTACCATATCTACTTCAAAGTTTCCCATGGGTTGTTTGATGTCCTCATGAATCACATGTGATTGAATGACATACAAAGAAATTTGTAGGTCAAATTGTTACTCCTCATATTCAAAACCATTTGTTGGTTGACTGCTAATCATTTTTGCATGTATTGTAGGAACAATTTTTTTCTCATACACATGGTTTTTATCAAAACAAGGATTCTCATTTGTTGGTGATGGATAAGAGATTAGATGCATATGCAAATCCCCTTCAACACCTCCATATAATTCCCAAGGATTAGACTCATAATCATCATATGTAGGAATAGTGCTAAGAGGTTACAAAGAAATCATAGAAAAATTATGTTGATCACCATCACTGGTATATTCATAAAAAAATGCATTGTCCATAAACAAACTTTGACTCTTGACATTCATAATGTTTTTTTTCAAGATTCTCTCTATCCACAAAGTGTTTGTCAACAACAGGCTACTCTTTGTCAATATTTGAGACAATGAGTTCATCAGAAACAAGCTTGTCAAAGATATATGCTTCAAGGAAAAAATCATCAACTGTCTCTTCCTCATAAGAAAAACAAATAAAATATTCCTTAAAGTCATGAGAACTAGGAAAATAAAGAGATGGATATTCTTCAAACTCACATTCAGGAGAGAAACTTAATGCATCTTGAACACTTTTCTCATATTCCTCACAACAATCATGAAAAACAACTCATAGGAGTAATACCTTTTTACAGTGAAAATTAAAAGCAACATGTAATTCTCTCAAGGTGGATATGCTTGCAGCAAGAAGAGAAAAGTACCATTCTATGGAATCATCCTTTAGGGAGAACATAAACATTTTCATTAATACATCCTCCTGATGCAAGTTCAATTTCTCCATGCATTGATGAAAATTAATGAGATGTTGAGCAAGATCATCATCCTTTTCTTCTCTGAGGATGGGAAGTAAATCTCCCCATTCTGATAGATGAGGCACTGGATTTGGAAAACTAGATATGGTTGAAAAGTTTAGAGGAGACAATATCCTTAACAAGATATCCTCCATGGCCTTTGACATATTGGTTCTTCATGGAGTGGAATCGCCAGGTGAAAGATGCAGTATTTTATGTCTCTAATCCTTGCTCACCATCAAGAACTGGATGTAATCTTTTTTCATTTCTCCTAGGGAAAATATTCAAGTCATCCCCAACAATGGAGACAAGAATGTTAGCATTGAAAGTTACACTTTGAATGACAAAGTGCAAGCTCAATACCCATCAATAGGTTTGTAAGGTAAGTTTTAAGATAAAGTGTCAAACGGATAAAACTCAAGCTAGCAATGTAAATCACAGAAGGTTCTAGATAATATGTACCAACAAAAGAGGTATTGTCTAACATAGATCAGGGTTTTAAAGAGTAATGTTGATAGAAGGAAGACTTTCATGAGAAAGACTTTGAATCATCATGTTTTGAGCTCGACTCCATAACCCAACAACCAAGGCATTGGAACCACTTGTTCTTGCCAGTTCAGAGGGAGCATGCCATCCTTTGTGGAGCCAAATGTTATCACATGAAATTGTCAGATCCCTATGGGTGTGTTGTTTATACCTAATACTGTAATTTTTCCCTGTTTCTCTCCTTTTCGCAGACCAAGTCTTAATATTTTTCCCCTTCGGCTTGTAAAAATTTTCGTTTGCCCCCCTCTGTGTTTAAAGTGCCCTAGTCTCCTTGTTTTCCTAGCCCATAGCTAGTTGTCCAAATCCTTGATCATGCTAGCCATAGACACAAACACAAGGAACATCTTTCGTAATAGTCCATTTCATTCTTGAAGCATAAGTTATAGGCAAGTATATATTTCAACGACAGAGATCCGATTAGCCAATTCTGATCAGCAGCTCACGTGCATTCGGGAGTCCAAAATCATGCAAAGTATAGTGCCAGAGCACAAAGCCCCATTGTGAGCACGATTCATTGATATTTAAGAGAACACGTGGCATCCAATCCAAGTTTTCGGGGAAATAAGCTTCGGGAGGTTTGAAGTGGGAAGTGTGTAAAACTTCTGAAGGGTCGAAGCTAGAAGTCTTGAAGACCCAAAGTGGATATCGGTTGTCGATTCAAAGAGGGAATACCTAATCCGTTGATATAAACCACTAGAGATTGGTCATTGATCAAGGAGCCTCATCTCAGATCACAAGATCAATGGTCACACCCCATTGCAGGGTCGGAAGGTGCAGACATTTTAAAATTTCAAGGACAGGCCACAATCAGAATCGTGGTTTTTGGAAAGGTACGTGTGGCGGTTCATGGTGAATTGAAGGGACAAAAATGGTTTTCTTTCAAACCACCCTTGGTCGCACCCACAATAACACAATTGCATAGGGTCATGGCCCTAGGTCACATTGAATATGGAGTGAGGGAGAGGAGTTGTGTCAAAGGCCGAAAGCATCTATATTGATCACAAAAGAAGATTTGCAGAACCTTGAGGTGTTAGGATTGACTTGAAGAAGTCATGGGCATCGCCTGGAAACATTCATGGGCATCAGGACTTGTCCTGATATGAATGAAAGAAGTTATTGAAGATGAGGTTGATAGTTGAGACCTCATCTCACCCCATAAATGGAAAGTCTTGCAAAGATTAGCCATAAAGCCAGACTATCCACCCATATATTCCTCCTGGATAGATTTTCTTATAAAACTCCTAACTGCGCCTATCTCACATCTGACATAAGGAGGCCTACACATTTTGATAGAGCGGGTGTCAATTGGAAAATTTGAATGTAGGGGCTCTATCATACTCCTAGTAGTTGAAAACGTTTTGAGTATATATACTCATTTTTGATATTTTGTTATGGTCAAATGGTTGAGATAGGCTCCTTGATATTGTAATATTTTGATTAACAACAACTAATTCTATGGTTATGTATTTGTTTTTGAGACATCTTGGTTAATATAAGTCATCTTTGTTACTCCATCTTATTTTCCATTGATACTGAGAGAGTTCATGTTTTATTGATTCACATGGATTGTTGTAACTTTATTATGATAAATATTTGATTATACTATTGTTATGATTTGTTTCTGCTTCCTTGAAATTTGAATCCAAGAGGACCTTGTGTTTAATTTTTTCCTTCTTAGGCTACTAGAAAATCTGATGTTCATAGCAGACCTCTACACCTTTCTCACTAAAGTTTCCTCCTACTCACCCTTAATCCATCTTACTGACTGAAGTTGATTCAAGACCTCAATGGTTGGTGCATGCTAGTCCAGATTTCTGAGTTGGAACGCTATTATTATTGAGTTTTCTCCATTTGACCACTCAAAACTCAATCACCTGTAACGTATAAACTGATGCATATTGGGCTTACCTTCAATTCAATCTGAATGTGACTTCTAGTGCTAACAGGGCCCACCCAGAGGGATCAAGGACCCTATTAAAATTTCTACTATTTTCATGAATGTTAATTAGAGATTAAATATCATTTTATTGTCTTTTGAAGATTAATAAAAATTTGCATGATTAATCCTAGTTTTTGTAGAAGTTATCACTGGCTAGTTAGTTACAACATACATCCTATAGCAATGTTAAATATCCTTTTAAAGAACTTGTAGGTTCCTACCATGGCCAAGAACCTTAGATCCACCTCATTTATTTATAATCTAGTTTTGTTAATTCTTCTAAGGACTTACCCTACCTTTCAAGGCTTCATTTTTACTTATTGTACAAGTTTCCTGTAGAAACTGCACAGTTCCTGTAGAGGCTGCACAGTTCTTATATAAACTATACAATTCTTGTAGAAACTTCTTGTAGGACAATTTTGGTTCTAGACTTATTTTCATATTAATCTTATTTTCATGAAAACATCCATAAAAAATAAAAAATAGATGTCTTTTTATTGATCAAGGTGTTGTACAAATTAGTTTTTTCTATTCATGCATTAGTTTATCTCTTATTTAATTATAGTTGTTGTCATAAATTATATTGAATTCATCTTATCCTTTTAGTTTTTTATTTTTTATTTAGTATTTTTTGTTTCCATTATACCAAGTTCCTTCTATGTTAAACTTCATTTGTTTTCCATTAAAGAAATAGTTTACAGTTTGTTGGACAACTGAGAGGGGGGGGTGAATCAGTTGTTACCATGCTTAAACAATTATGATTATTTTAAACTCTTTAAAGATCACTTAATGAAAGTCAAAATAATGTAGGGAGGTAAGCAATAGAACATTCAACATCACTCACACACATGAAATATATAGATATGGATATTTCCTGAGGAAACCCATAAAGGGTAAAAACCTCTTCTTCTTGATATGATAATTAATCTTTATTTTCTGTAAATTACCACTCTTATGAGAACCAACTCATTGAGAGGCTACCACCTCTGTTTTGAAAGCTACAACTTGTTGAGAGAACCAATTCTCTGGTTTCTCTAGTACCCACTAGAAGGAATCACCAGCTCCCTGGTTTCTCTAGAACCCACTAGAAGGAAGCACGAAATCCCTAAGTGTTCCAACACAAACTGGATGGAAGCACCAACTTGTAGTCACACAGGCACCAACCTGTATAACAGAGAATAATAGTTCTCCCTTGCACCACCCTGCCACCCTAGTTTTTCTGGTTGCAACGAGATGGAATCTACAATTCCCTGTGTTCAAGCACCCACTTGAAACTTATGATGAGACCAATCCTCCCTAGCCCCTCCCAAACACCCTGAAATACAAATATTTTCCTTTTATTAATTTATCACGGTGATACAACGTTTATCTATGG
>CBVK0100138947.1:956-16057 GCA_900067695.1 Picea abies | reverse complement strand
ACACACACACACATATATATAACATGCATATTTAATGAAAATTAACCAAAAAATATAGAGTAAACAAAGGATTACTGCTAACATACATAAATAATGGAGTTAACATTAATTCATAATTGCAATGGAATACATGATACATTTCAAAGATATAGACATGCATCACATATAAATTAAGTACATAATTAATACTTATCTTTTAACTGGAACAACACCACCAACTGCGTTCAAAACTTCCACAAACCTCCTAGCCTTATACCACGCTTCTCATCACTCTCAGTAGTAGGTCACCCTCGATTTGGGACTAAGCTCCACCGGGCAAGGGAATCCTAGGCTAGGCAAGGTCAATAGGAAGACACATAGTTTATAAGGAAGGATTCTCTCCCAGGATCCATTTATGCCAACTGCTCATATAATTTCATTCCCCACATGCATGTCCCACCCCAGGAGTATACACCTTCACTATCACACAAGACAGTCCTTCAGCTGCTAAAATTTCCTTGCCTTAGGCTTTAGCAACAAGCCAGACTAGAATTCTCCAAGCTCTATGGAAACTACAGGACCCCTTCCAGGAGTTCTCACTTCCTCCACGCACTCTCTCACCTGGAGAGAGTTGCTCATAGGCTTGACAACCTTCCTCTTCAACCACAACCACCTCCCTCACCTGGAGAGAGTGTTGCACACAGGCCTGACAACCTGCATCTTCAGCTCCATTCCAGCATAAGGAGGACAATAGTAAGGCTCGGGAAGGAACAAATGACGAAAACAAATCACATTCGACCAAGGGATTGTGTGGCCACAACAGACCAGAGTTAAAACAGAGTTAAAACACACATGGCATAGGAAATTACAATATGCTCAGATTTCTCATAAGACAACAACCCAAGAAGTTAAACATGAACTCAGATTTGCAGTGTGGATAAACCTGGGTTCATAGGACACAAAGGTCATCCTTTTCCTCTTGACTGGTTTCTCATATGTGCATGGTTATGCAGAGGTAAAATGGGTACAGATTGAGAATGTGTCAGATTCTCAGGAAAACATCATAAGATGGCCTCACGGTTTTGGGTTTCAGAGTTGTGTGAGGTATGCAAAGGTCGAATATAAAGGCCATAGAATTCACCAGAATACACCAATCGACTTCACGGTTCTGGTTTTTAGGAATGTGTGAGCATATGTAAAGGCACTCGTGGAGACCCCCCTCAATTCACAGAGGATGGAAAATGGTGAGTCGAACCCCCATCGCAGCTCAATTCTTGGGTTAAATTGCATCTTCCTGGTCCGACACATGTCGCCCATGAAGCTACATGCACTCCATCAAGTATGTTCCCTTTTCTAGGAACTTAGGACACCACTCATCCATTTTCCACCTTAGCCTTTAAGAAATAATAATAAATTATTATCCCCCTTTAGAGGCAAACCCCTTAGCTTATCCCCTAGGCCAAAACACTTAGCCCCCTCCCTTTCCCATCCTTGTGGAAACTTAGTCCCCCATCACTCTTTCTCCATTGTCGGTCAACATGCATCGATGTTTATATTTTATTAATGATTTGCATAATTACATATACAAAAACTAGGCTCTTGGCCTTTAACACCTAAGCTCTCCGGCCTAAATAACACATAATCCCACCAACTTATATACACTTGGCTCACCATCCTATAAACATGATTACAATACATAATATAATTGGGGCAACTCCCTGGGGTATTACAGTCTCATTTATGGGCACCTTTGTTAAGGGATAGCCACATCATTTTTCTCTTTTTGTTTTTAAGGCACATTTTTCCAAGTCCTTTTATTAGTTATTTATTTTGCATGTGTAACCAATTTGAAGGCCCACAAATGCTCTAACTTGGAAAATGTTATTTATTAATTATTTATTTACTTTTGGGTCCCTTACTTTTTTAGAAGTGTTTCATTTCTCTTGGGATCCCAGGGTGAGCCTTTATTCCATGATTTGTTTTCTAGGACATCTCTAATCCTAATGGCCCCTTCTTCCCATGAAATGAGGTACATGTCCTTCTTGGGTCAATAAGCCTGGAAACCTAAAATATGGGGAAACAAAAGGGAAGAAGTTATGGAAGGTGGAAAGTATGAGTGGGAATGGTATGATGAACCTTCTAGGATACTCCCTGATAATAACCCTTTCCCTAAGGGTGGCCATTTACTAGGGAATCATGACACTCACCAAGGTGAAATAAGAGAAAAATAAAATTCCAAGAAAATGTTTTCAAAATAAAGAAAGGATCCTTAGAAACATGTTCTAATGCCCCAAATATTAAAATGGCATTTACCATGAAATTGTACTTGTTAGCTCATGAAGCAAGACATGTTGTCCTCTGTGGGCCAAGTTTGGTGTGGTGTATGGTTCTACCATCGATGGATGGTGATATGTGGTATTATAGGGGCCCCTCCCTTCTCATGATGCCTCTCGATACTTCATGTATACAACCTGTGGGACTCAAAAAATCATCTCAGTTATCCTTAGAAATGGGGGATAACAATGACTACACAAGAACAGACTTATGTGCACATAGTATATGGTTTAGTGGATTTCACCCTAATGGAAATAGAACAAACTCTAGGATCAATCCATAACACTCCTACTATTATTCCACCAACAAGTAACTATTTTGAACTAGAAAATTTAGAATTTGAGGAAGAGGGATTTGACTCGAAAGCCTCAAACTAGGGATCAAACTACATGGGGAATAACTATGAAAACAATCAGGAAGGTGACAAGAAACCTTAGAATAACTGGCCTTGGTTGGCTAGGGATGCCTTGGCTATATTGGGTCGATTGCATAAGTTTCGTAGGAATCCAGAGAAACTACTTCCCAAGTTTGACCTTGAAACCTATGGATTGCTTGAAGATCATATCAAAAAATTCATACTGGAAATAAGTTTAATGAATGTACATCACAAATATGTGGTGTGCAGATTATTTGTTGATTTTATAGCATCGATAGGTATTCCCACCAGAAGCCAAAGTGTCAGGAATGTGGGAGTATTTGATGGCACCATATCATCCTTTTGTTTTAGTGATATCGACCTTGGAATGAGGCTAGGGCCACAAAGAGGAATGAAATATTCAAATTAATTGTTGAGTTTAGAAGGGGTGCCTAAACTCACTCATTAGACTCCTATATAAGGAGAGGAAAGATTGTGACAAATATTAGTGTGACATAGTGTGATGATGGAGTTGGCATAAGTGAGTCTACACTTATGTCAAGGATCTTGGTGATTTCAGCAAGGGAATTTTTGCAACTATGGAAAATATGGACTAGGGATAAAGGACTCTCTATTTTTTGTTCTAGACATGGAAATCACACCACACATGTGGATAAAACAGATAGTTGTAGAAGGGAAGAAGTTTCTTAGGTGGTGTGTACCATATGGAAGCATCAATATGGGACTTCAATACATGTACGTAGGTTGTAGTGAGAACGGTCGTGCTGGCATAGGGGTAGACCCAGGGTTCAATGCTTCAACAACGCACCAAAAAAACCCTAACTACCGACCCTTTCGGAAACACTTGCGAAGTAGATGAAGTCTCACCTGAGGTAGAGGCAGGGGGGGTTGTAGGACTCAAGTGTATACAACCTAGTTGGGGCATATATCTTTGATCACAATACTTAACAGAGCACTTAGCAGTTAACATTCATTACTCTTTAACCCTTTATTCACGTTGTAGGTAAAACCATAGTTACAGAACAACGTAGTATTCAACAAGATCTAAGCATATATGACCATTTAGCACATAGCATTAAGAGATCTAGAATTCATCCAAGTTATTAAGCACTAAGATAATATATCAGATGCATATAACATACATAAAGATTGAGCACTAAGCATAAATCACATCAATGACACAAATCAATCACAACACATGATATATGTGGTTCACCCCCAGTGTGGGTCTATGTCCACCATCTATTCTTCTCTTTATTATCTTCTTTCAATGCACAGAGCCAAAAAACCAACTCCGCATAGGACATGAGATCTGCGTTCACCTCGCCAGATCCTCCTTCCCTGAGCTTGGCAAAGCACAGAGACTTCTTACTTGCACTTATCTCTGCAAGTTCTCAACACACAGTATGCACAAAGCATTTACAACTATTTTCACTTAGCTCACTGGCTTACAACTGAATTAGCACCACCTACTTACATCACCAAGCTACTTATTTATACTTTACAAAAGGGGCCTAAATATGGGTAAACCGATGGGACGACATACCATACCTATTACATAAACCCTAAACCCAAAAATCCCACAAAAGGGGGTGAGATCATGCGATCTCCACTTCGCATAGTGCTTCATCTTCGACCAGCCTGTCGAAGTCCCGCAAATGGTCAAACAAAACCAAGGTTCATCCTGAGTCACTTTGATATGGGAAAACATACTTCAAATTCCTCGAGCTTAGCTCGAGCTACTTTGACCTGCTGGTTCACCAGAGCCTCCTGCTCGATGAAATACTAAATAACTTTCTCGTTCATTAGTCCTTCCAATCTATGTTCCACCATGGTGACTACTTGTTCTAGCTGTGCACCTTGTCCCTCAATCTCCTCAAAAAGTGTGCAGGATTCATCCTACACTAGTTGTAGCTTTCGAGTCACTTCCATGAATTTAATCTGGATGGCATGGACCTGTTTCTGAGTAGTGCACTGTTCCTAGGACCTTTTCATCCTCTTGACTATTAACAGCGGCTTCAACTGTGCCTGTACTGTCGCTGCTTGTTTCTTTGCCTCCTGTAGTTGTGACTCCAATGTACTTAGTTCTGGGTCCTCTACAATGCGCTCATAGGTATGTGCACTTTGACTTCTTAATTTCTTGTATTCTAAGGTCAATGCCTTGATTCTTTTGACTACACTCCGAGTAGTTTCTTCCCTCTGATATCGCACTTCCTTCGGATTCCTTGGCATAACTTGTAGTTCCAGTTTGGCCACTCTTGCTTGAAGTTGTTGAATAGCTTCAGTGATATTCTCCACTTGATCTTCCACTATGTCTTATTCTATATGTGTGAGGCCCGACATAGAGAGAAGTGCTATGGTGACTCCCTCCTTGACTCCCATCTTCTCAGGGAACATATGTTCTTTTTCCTTCTAGATCTACACTTTATCCTCTGCAAACTTTACCCAGAGGTCATATTTCTCTTGTTTCCCAACCCGACGTTGCTCTAGGGATTCTTATTTTTCTTTCTTTAATGCCTCTGTGGCCTGATCCGTTTCCTCCTGGACCCGACAAAGGTGATCCTCTATCGAATCTGCTAATCTGTGTAGTTGGGCAGGCTCATCTCCTACTTCTATGTCCCCTACTAACAATGGCGCAGTAGACATTGCACGACTTGAATAAAGATATTGATGTACCCCTTTGAGCTCTACCTCAATCCTGTCAAACATTGTCTCCTGTTTGGCTTTGCTTCGCTGCAAAATGTCCTCTAAGGTATCTGATACAGTGGCGTTGATGAGTTCAATATCATCTACCGTGAGCACAATATGAAATGGATTTTTATTGGATTTTGAATTCTTTCATGATGAAGGTTTCTTTGGGGAACCCTTTCTTTTCTTGGATGTCTCAACCTCTGTGATGGGGTCCTTAGGCAGTGTCACTTTGCCATGTTCCTATTTTTTTTCTTCCTCTTCATCCTCTTCTTTGTCTACTTCGTCATCTCCTCCTCCATCAGGTGAATCTGGTGTAGTTTCCTTTGATGCGTTGTTCAATTTCTATACCTCTTCCTTATTTTTCTTCCTACTATTGTTGGGTTCATCATACTCTTCTTGAGTGACTAAAAGGCTTCTGATGTGGTCTGGGTCAGAGAGTTTTGTCTGTTCGACCGATACAAGGAATTCTGTAGGCCATTCCTTGGTTATTTCTTCCATGTCATCCTTTGTGAGTTTTTAATAGGAATGGAGCTCTTCCTTATGTTCGTCCCCACACACAATGATGTAAATGAAATGCCCATCAACACATAACTTCATAAGTGGCCTGAACCTATGTAGGGTATTCGGCGTCATGTGAGGGAAATATTCAATGGACCTCTTCAGTTATAAATAATATGTGTGGAACACTATTTTTTATTTCCATTGTTTTGACATGTCGCTCGAATACCAGAGCATAGTGAAATTTGAGGCCAGTGGTTCAGATGGCTCAATTTTAGGGCAGGTTTCTCCTTTCAGCATCTCCCAAGAAATGAAAGTAATGAGAATCAACAACCAGCTAAAATGAAACTTGTAGCCTTGTTCATGTGCTTCTCTGAAATATTTCTCCAACTGGTTGATGAGGTAGCTCGCCCGGTTCATTTTCATCCCTTCGACACATTTTCCTGTGAGATCGACGACGAACACCGTGACCTGCATTGGTCGATTCTTCCTAACGAGATTACCAACGATCAACTAGAAAGCTAAGCACACTGTACCATTTGGGATGGATGCTACCTTGTATCCCTATTTCCCTTTTTCTACATCATCATAATTTTCTTTTATGCGTTGTGCCAGGGCGCGATCTACAACCTTCTCTGGGTAAAAATATCGAGGGTCAGGTACTTTCATACTTAATCCGGTGATCCGATGGATCAATGTCGGATCTATAGTGATGCATCAATCCAACCATAGGTAACCACCGTGGTATCATGACAAGAGGAGTTTAACACAGGCATTAAACTCATGATGTCTGCCAAAGTGTGGTATCTTCATCGATTATGTTTCTTCATCGTGGTGAAGTGTTAGTCGATGTTGTTATGCTATTCTGAAGAGGTTCAAGTTCTACAAGCCTTCCTTCTGTGAAGTGCTCTCTAGAACCTCCTACAATTTTTCTACCTTTTCTTTCTTCTTACTGAGATTTATAGATTTCTTTCCTGTAATCTACGTCTTTGGATTCCTATTTCCATTATTGTTCTTATCTTTTCTTATCATAGTAACTTCACATTGTTGAGGATATTTCACAAGGTTTGAGGATAATACTTCTTCTATTACTGTTTCTGGAGTAGGTTCTCTACTCTCCTACATGGATAGGTTCTTTAAGTCTTCTTGTGTTGTTTCAACTTTGACAGCTAATTATCCGGCCCTCAGTTTCTTTGACTTGTCCTCTTGTTATTATATTAAGCGCACTATTCTCTTAGCCATGAAATCCCTTAATTCTTTCTTTTTTTGTTCTATAGATTACTCTTCCTTTCTCCTTCGGGTCCGATATCTCTTGATCCAAGTCCTTCCTAACAAGAGTGCAAAGAGAGCATTGTTCTCAATGAACTTAATTACCTTGAATTCTTCTTCTATCGATTTTCCATGAGAAACCATAGGTACATGGGCAAGTCTTCCACATAGGGTTATCAACTTTCCTTTAAACAATCCTATTCCTCCCAATGAAGGAATCATAGGAGGCTTTCCTAATATTTCCCAAGTACTTTCTGTCATAATGTTCACCTGTTTTTCTGCATCCAATACATAGTCTATGTCAAAGTCTCCTATTCTTGTTTCTATGCACTCTTTCTCTTTTAAAATCTCTGATAAACTGATGTCTCTATGATCATTCAATATTTCTTTCATCTGCAATAATATAGCCTATGATTCTTTCTAGTTCTTTAGAATATTCTTAGTGTCTTGACCTTCCTCGTGGTTTTATTGTCTTATGTTCATCTTTTCAACTTTAGAAATCATTCTAGGGAAATCTAAAACTTCATGTCCAGTAGCCTTACAACAAAGGAAACTAGGACCTCTACTAGGGAATTCATTAGCAAGATGTCTTCGTCTTTTGCAACTATAACAAAGAGTTAATCCTCTCTCTCTTAAATGATCCCCAATCATTCCTATACTGCACACTCGGATCATAGTGATGGACTGACAAAAAATTCTTTCTAGGATCCTACATCCACTTGTTAGTCCAAAAATTGTTTCTATGCATAGGGATAACATATCTTTCGCTATTTTTATCATATCTAATCATATCACACCTTCTTTCTTCTAGTTGTTCCCTAGTTTTCAAACTAGGATGAAATATATCAAATATACCTAGATCCATCTTTTGAAACACAAATTTCCACTTATCTTACCTTTATCAAAGAACAAAGTTTTAATATCTTACCTCTTTTCTTCATATCAGACTTCTCTTCTTGGCACAAAGATTCACAAGTCAAGTAGAGTACTATGCACTGCAACAACAGATCTACGCACATAGATTTCTCTTTTCCTCAGTTCCCAGTAATCATAGTTTCAAGTCTCGGCAACAGAACCATTTTTTGGCATAGTGGAAGACCCAGGGTTCAATGCTTCAACAACATACCAACAAAACTCTAACTACTAGCCCTTTCGAAAACACCTGCGAAGCAGATGAAGTCTCACCCGAGGTAGAGGCAGGGGGGGTTGTAGGACTCAAGTGTCTATAACCTAACTGGGACATAGATCTGTGATCAAAATACTTAACAGATCACTTAACAGTTAACATTAATTACTCTTTAACTCTTTTTTCACGTCGCAGGTAAAACCCTAATTACATAACAATGCAGTATTCAACAAGATCTAAGCATATATGACCATTTAGCACATAGCATCAAGAGATATAACATTCATCTAAGTTATTAAGCAATAAGCTACTATATCATATGCATCTAACATACATAAATATTTAGCACTAAGCATAAATCACATCAATGACATAAAGTAATCACAACACAGGATATACGTGGTTCACCCCCAGCGTGGGGCTACATCCACCAACTCTTATTCTCTTTATTATGTTCTTTCAATGCATATATCCACAAAACCAACTCTGCATAGCACATGATATATGCATGCACCTCGCCATATCCTCCTTCCCCTAGCTTGGCACAACACAGAGCCTTCTTACATGCACTTAGCTCTGCAAGTTCTCAACACACAGTATGCACAAATTATTTACAACTATTTGCACTTAGCTCACTGGGTTACAATTGACTTAGTACCTCCTACTTACATCGCCAAACTACTTATTTATACTTTACAAACTTTACAAAAGGGGCCTAAACATGGGTAAACCCATGGGCCGACATCCCACACCCATTACATAAACCCTAAACCCAAAAAGCCCATAAAAGGGGGTGAGATCCTGCGATCTCCGCTTCGCCTGGAACTGCATCTTCGACCAGCCTATCGAAGTCCCAAAAATGGTCAAACAGGACCAAGGTTCTTCAAAACTTGGTCGAGGGCCAACAAATCATGTATGTATGCAGGTTTCAGTGGGAACAGTCATGTATGCATGTAGGTTCTAGTAAGAATAGTCATGTACGTTCATACAAGGTTTCTGGGTAGGATTAGGTCTACATAATATGATTTTAGTAGCACTATAGGTGACACCAATAGGACGTACATTTGGTTTGCAGCGGATTTGAAAGTTGGGATTTGTATGAGGAAGTTTTTTTATTTTTTGGTTGTAGAGAGGACTGTTTTTTTCCTTGGATTTGGTGATTTTTCATACGTAGTTGAAAGGGATGGTTTTTCCCTCAAAATTTTTGAATTTGAAAGAGTTACAGAATATAATTTTTATGTCTCATATGTGTTGATGATTCATCTTTGATCTTGTTTTTTCTGTTTCTATATTTTTAGTCAATAATTTCAGTGTAAAATTGTTCAGTGATAACAACTAGGGTTTATTGTTAGATCACTAAGAAGTTATTTTCAGATGTGAAATTAGTCACATAGAGTTCCATGAGAAAATTAACAAGGTATCAAAGCCAAGGATTTGAAGAGATAGGGATAAACTTGAGACACATTTGGCTACAACACTAGAATATTTTTGTTCTTGTTCTTGGCAAGTCACCATGGTGAACTCATTGAAAATTGAGGATAGGTTGGAAGGATCAACTAACTTCTGGGTTTGGAAGTCTAGGGTGCTTCTTCTATTGGAAGAAAATTATCTCAAGAATTTTTTTTAGAGTGTGGTTGCATCTCCTATCGATTCACAAAAATTGACAGCTCACAAGAAGAAGGAAGTGAAGGCCAAGAGGTTGGTGCTCAAATCCATAAAGGAACACTTGATTTCTCACATTGTTGAGAACAAATCCACTAGGAAAATGTATGATGCTTTGTTACTTATATAACAAAATGGGAATATAGATAGGAAGTTTCATTTGAAGCACTAGATTCAAGTTGTCAAGATGTCAAGTGAGGACACAGTTGTGAACTATCTTATGGAGATTACATATATCCTATATCAACTTATGGCCATCGGTGATAATATGGAGGATGTTGAGTTGGTGAATGTAGCATTGAGAGGTCTTCCTAGGTATTGGGAACCATTTTTTCGGAGGATCTATGCATGAGACAAGTTACTAGACATCGATAGACTATGGAATTATTGCATCTAGAAGGAAACTCGATTAGTGTCCAGGGATGATTTGGATGGTGTGGTGAAAAATAGTTATGATGAGAACTAGTCCTTTGCAGTCCACACTAGGAAGAGAAGAAGAGGATCTCCTGGTAGAAGGGCTTCTCTCAAGAGAGAAGCATCTCCAAAACCAAGACAAAATAAGGATCTTAGTAAAATCAAATGTTTTGAGTTCCATGACCATGGTCACTATGCTTCATAGTTGCCACACTATAAGAGGAGGGGAAGAAGGAAGTAGGAATCATCAACAAAGGTTGATGAGGTTGTAGATAGGTTTCAAAGGTTGTAGATAGGTTTCAAAGGAATATCTTGTTATTCTCCTCTATTTCAGGTACATTTTCTAGTAGTGGGACTTGATTGGTGGATAGTGGAGATTCTTTCCATATGATAGGGGCACGATAGTTATTCAACATATTCACTAAGACTAGCTTAGACTTATGTGTGGATCTTGGTATAGGAACCAAGCATGCAGTACAAGGATCTAGTACAATATCAATCAGGATAGACTCAGGAGAAGTGATTAAGGTTTCAAATATGTTACGGGTGCCATAAATCAGGATGAGTGTTCTCTCAGTATCAGATATTGAGAAGAAGGGATACCATATATTGTTTTGATATGGATAATTATTGTTTGTGCCCAGGTGATCTAACTTCAAATCAATAGTGGTTCTTGGATTTAGGGATGAAAACCTATATAGGCTGAGGGGAGAGACTATGGGAGTTATGACCAGTTGTAGCAAAGAAGAGGATAAGGAGGAGCAGGTAGCTCTACCAGTGGTGAGGTAGGTATCCCCACCAACATCACATGTTCAGAGGAAGTAGGTAGCTCCACTAGTGGTACCAGCTCAGAGGGAGCTAGAGTTTATAGGGAGACACCCTTTAGGATCTAGTAAGGAGAAGCAACCTCCCAGGATAGTTCAAAGTAATTTTTATTTCAAGGGGTCTCAACAAGATTAGGGGGAGAATCACTCATCTAGAGGGATTACACCTTTAGGTACAAGTGGAAGAGAGGATTCTTCCAAAAACGTGTCATGGGTTGAGGAGGCTAGACAAGAGGCTCTGAAGTAGGAGGCTTATAAGAGAAGTGTATACTCCATGGAGGACCCATTTAATACAACATGATTTTCCTCAGTGATAGAGGGAGTATCCATTCGGGAGGACTAGAAAACATGATTTTCTTCAGTGATCGAGGATGCAGCTAGTTATGAGGCCTAGAGAGTGTGATTTTCTTCGATGATGGATGGAGCATCCAATCGGGAGGATTGGAGTGAAGTTGTGGTATCAAATGTAGTATATAATACATAGACACATCCATATTTTTGAGGATGGAATACCTCCCTGGTTTAGAGGGAGTGTTGATTTTATAGAATCATGAGGTATTCCAACTAGAAACCAAGGTGTCAGGCATGTTATAGAACAAGTTGTAGGTTGTAAAAACATTGAACCAACCAAAAACTCAAGTGATACAACTAGGGAATCCTACACACAATGTCACCTCAATGTAGGTCACACACTTCAAGGGTGACTAGGTCACTCTAGGGAGGCAATCTTGGTGACCTTAGGGGGAATGGGATGTAGATGGATGGAGATGAAAGTGGAACCCCTAGAATTCAAGTCTAAGTAGAATGAGAAGTGGAAAGAGATGCCTTGTAAACCCAAAACGTATTTCCGCATAGGTGTAGTACTTCTTTGGATGATTGTACATGCTTGAGAAAAAAAGACAGACACATTGCAATGATATATGTTTGTATGGATCACCAAGTTAATATTTGTGTCCCTAATTTACAATAGTAGATGACAATTTATATCGGCAAATAAGACACCTAAATCAGCATGTAAAATCAAAGATTAACCAATGATATTATCAATGAATTAGGAAATCAATTATGAATTAAATATGGCACTTTGAGTCTGAATAAAGAAAGTTGTTATAACATGTATTTTCTAAAGAAAATTGCAGCCTTATGTCTGTAGCCTTTAGTCACTTACATCAACAAATTATACCATCAAAATATTCCAACAACTAGTTGAAAAAGTGCGCCCTAGTTAGTAGAGTTAGTAAGCCAAATTTAAGAGTTAGTCTATGGTTAGTTTAGGAGTTAGGGTTAGTTGTTTATATAGGATAGATCAGACCTAATGGCTATAGTTTAGTGTTTGTAACAACAAGATATATAAGGGGAGAAATGGGATTCCCTAGTAGAGGGAGATTCCTTTCAAGGTAGAAAACTAACTCCAAGAAAGATATTTTTCAAAGGACGAGTTTTCAGATTTTCCAAGGCAATGATTGTGTATCTCCAATGCAATGAAATTATGACTAGTGCCTTTAACTGTTGGGTTAATGTAGTCAAAAAAATGAACTAGATATGCTACCTCCTTGGGGGTGTAAATCCTCTTACTCCCCAAGGCAAGAACCTCTAGTTAAGGTTTAAAGATGAGGGGTGTAAATCCTCTTACTCCCTCAAATAAACCCTTGTAAAACCAATAAACTTCAAGAAATAAATGATGAATAATAGAGTGGGGGTGTAAATTCTCTTAATTTACACCTATATCCTAGCACAACAATCCTTGAATTGAAACAATTGATATCATAAGAGTAAAAACCATACAAAATCAAGAAGATGCTAAGACAATCCACCATAAAATCTAGAAACAATCCATCCAAGGCTAGCACCTCACTTCTCCATCAATCATTCAACAAATATATCCATAAAAAATTGAACAAGAGACAAAAAGGCCAAGTGTAGTGAAAAGTTTACTCCAAGTCTTCTCACAAGAGGGAGAGTTATGTTCAAATGAGATATTATGATCTCTTATTTATACAAAATGTCACCAAGGTGACTTTTCCACATATTAATGGGTAAACCACAATACTAGGGGTCAACAACCCTAATGTTTCCCCCTTTAACAAAGTAATATTAAACAATTCATTTAAAATTTAACTTTTTCACAAAGAAAACCCTAATTGACATGGACGTCACCCTTTTAGGGGATGTTTTAGCACTAGGAGAAGGTTGTTAGTGATGTAGGAGGGTAGTAAGGCTTACCAAAGGCACATTTCAAGCATCCAAATGTCCTCTTTCATGTTCAAAGCCTCCAAAACCTCAAAACATCCAAGTGCCAATGCATATCATCTCACACTATTAAATTTGAACATTTTTGCGATGAAGTAGAGACGAAGTTTCGTCGGAATAGGGTCTTTCTAGCGACCAAGATAATTTGTTTTTCTCGTCAGAATCAATTCGTTGGTCTAGTGGCCACACATGGATTGAGTCAGTCTAGCGATTGGGAAAATAATCCTATTCAAATTAGGTAAAAGTTATCATTCATCGGTCAAACGACCAATATTAGTCGGTCTAGTGACCAACTATAGTCGCAAACCTTGCTGGCATATCTAAGAAAAACATAACCTTTGTCACTCTAGCAAACATAATTAGTTGGCTAGCGACGAATGTTAGTCGGTCTAATGACTAATATTAGTGGCAAGAGTGACCAAGACAACCTTGGCAAACTTAGTCAATAAACCATGTTGAGTCGGTATAATGATGAAGATTAGTCGCTAGAGCGACCAAACCTAAAGATAAAAAGGTCAAACGAAGGAAAAACAAGTAGTTGCTAGAGTGACCAAGTTACATAATTTGCAACCAATTGGATATATAAGCAACGAACATGTTATTCACTAGAGAGACTAATGTTGGGGTTTTAAAAAAAATTAAAATATTCCATTCAAAGAGGAATAAGCCCAGACTAGCAAGCTACAGAAGCATACTTTCATTATGTACTTGGGAAACAATATAGAAAANNTAAGTATGACTATATAGAGGTGATGAACACACATTCTTTCAAAATCATTCCAAAGGGAAACAATACAGAAATATAATTTGGAAAATTCCCAAGACAAATGGAATAAATAACCTCAAAGTTATGTGAACTTGCAGATATGAGAGTAATTTTGTCGGGGTAGCAAAATAAGTCATGTATTGTATTGACATAAAAAATACCTAGATAATTAAGATTGGTCAACCAAAATTCTTATGGCAGAGTAAGTTGGTTGTAGTTAAGGCTTATATTGAATTACACAGGCTTTAATTGTCCATTCAAGAACTAGATTGAAGGGTTCCTACCCTTCTCATCCTTTTTTGTTTTAATTAGAAGATTGCTTGTCCTTAATACATATCCTTTATGTCGACAATATCCACCTCTTTAGTGTTGGTTCACTTAGGGAGGAAAAATCTTTGAAGAATGTTTTTAATCTTTATTGTAGAGCCACTGGAATGGAACTAAATTTGATCAAGTCCTATAGAGTATACCAAGGCATGAGTAGAATATAAATCTTATTCTTGCAAAGTAATAACATTTATAGGTTCCACCGTTCTATAGTTGATCTACAACTTATTGAAAAATAGATCATGGTCAATCCTATCAAATCTACACTCGCAAGAAAATTCAGAATAGTCAACACAATGGATCTAATATAGAATTACCACTCTTATTTGTGTGCACACCAATATATTCAATCACTTCTCCATGATCTCTAAATATTGGTTTGCATAGATTTTGTCCCTTTATAAATGACATATACATAGAAAATCTATATATTCACTATCATATATTAACAATGAACACCCTAATCCTTCTCTTTTCACACATGCCAATAATGCACATACACAGTTTTGTTTTCTAGTACAACTCACACAACTAATATTTTCCATCATGCATGTATTAGTGAGAGTTATCACATAGTGCATATGC
>CBVK0100138932.1:0-10218 GCA_900067695.1 Picea abies | reverse complement strand
ACTGACCTCTATTTTCTTCTATGAAATATGAGATGTTGTAATTTGCTTCAACTTCTTCTTCTGCTTCTTCCCTTGCATAAAGGTCTTGTAGCTTGTCCCAAAGCTCTTTTGTTGATGCACATGATCCCACCTTAGATTTTACTAAATCTGTCAATCAATCCAGGATGGTATATATTGCCAATTTGTTGTTCCTTTTTGCTTCCTTTTGAGCTGTAGTCTTTGGTTTCTTCAAAGCATTATATCCTGAAGAAACTGAGAACCAATCATCTGCCCCAAGCGATTTCAAGTAAGTTTCCATTCTATTACTCCACTATTCAAAATTGCTTCCATCAAATGGTGGAATCCCATTTGGAATGTTGTCTTCCATTTCTGCATAGGATCTTCCTTCTAGTGGTTAAACTATAATGAAGGTAACTTTCTCTGAAACCAATTGTTGATACTTAGAACACATCACCAAAAGACTTCATCCTCCCTTGAAATACGACCTTTTTTACTTTTCTTTTCCTCTAAAATTTGACTTGTGTATCAAATGAATGTATAATGATATTTATTTATACCATTTATGTCACTTCCTTTTAACATTAGGGCCGACCTGACACTTTCTTATTTTGTAATTATTTTCTTTAATTATCTTTAGGTCCTACATGTATTTCCTTCTTCAATTCACTTTGTCATCTTCAAAAATTCATTTCTCCTCAACCATGAGGATCCACGTGACATGCCACATAACAACAGAAACAACATGATGTATACTATCCATCCATGGGTCTTGTATCTACATGCGCATTTTCCTTCATGTCCAAATACCTTCATCAATATTGCGGTCCAAAACCCATGACTAGGGTTGACATCAATGACAACAACCAATCTTCCAACAAATGTTTCATCGAAACCTGCACATGAGATCTAGCTAAAGAAAGTACAAATAAAGCTTATCAAGAAAGGAAGAGAGATTCAATATGGAAGAATGAGAAAATATGTTCACACTACTCCAATGAGTTGATGATTGATACATAGATCTTGATCAATATGATACAATGAATGAATGAAATACACTCATATATAGGACATTACATTCCATAATAGTAGAATGCATGCATGCATAATAGCATAATAGTGATGATCTAAAATAGAAAGTATAAAATAGAACTAGTCAGTTAACTCCCATTGAACTAGTGTGCTGAAAATATAAATTTCTCCAACAAACTTGCTTTTCTTATTAAGCTCATAAACTAAGAGATAGTTGTTAATTGAAAAATTAAAAATTCCCATAAAAACACAAAAACCTAAATTTGAGGCCTTTTTGGCCCAAAAAAAGTGAACTCTTCGAGACGCAACTCCCCATAAAATTTTATCCCAAACGAATAACCGAGTCAAAAGTTATGACCCTTAAAAATTCCCCGAAAAATCCTTGCATCATTTCCACTGGATCCACGTCCTGTAAAAATTCTTCTACCACTAATCACTTGTTGGTTAACCTGTTTTTCTTCTTCAGTTGTCATAGTCGCACATGGGGTTGTGGGTTCCACACTAATTCAGATCTAGAATGGAGAGCTTTCTTCTTCGCCGGACCCATGACCTCTAGTTTTCCTCTCATATGTGGCATGCAAGATATCCTCAATCTACCCCATGGCACAAAGATTCTCTACCTATTCCTAATAATTGTCCAAGCCCTCTTTCTCTGCTACATCCCTCTTCTTACTATTAATCTTATAATGGTAGGGTATTTCGCTACACATCACACCTACACTCCTTATGACTTCTTTGGTCTGTTCATCATCCATCATGATGGGGTCCATTACTTTATTCTTCTGGCTACTCCCATTCTCCAAATAGTTATCCATTTCTCATATATTCCTTAGTGCTTCCCCCAACTCCCCCATGCACGTAAAGTGATCTAGCTGTATGATTCCATGGTCATCACACCTTTATCATGTAATAATATCTTGATCGACGTGTAAAAAGACCTGATGTACCTCCCTCTAGGTCCCTTCAAGAAATCATCCTCTATAGCAGTATATGACTTCACTATTTCTACTACAAACTCAGTGATAAAACCCATGGTAATGTTGTCTAACCAAAAATCCGATGTGTGTGTGAATTTGTTATTAACCCTTTGCAACCGCACAATATTTTCAGTAGTCCACACTATTGGTCTAATCCGATTAGTTGGATGGGTATATTTCAACCTTAATATACACTCTTGTAATAACTATGGAAAGAAACAAAAATATGCTTCATGTAAATCAGTAAACACATACCTCTGTAGGTACTGGTGCGGTGTATAACTGGAACCCTTAATATCTTTCTGTGCAAACTCCAACTTCTTTGTCTCTAACCATATTTTTATCTCTTTCTTCATAGGATTCTGTGGCATGAACATCCCTTTCTACCACTGCATCTTCTTCACCAGACCCCTTCCTGGCTCTCCTTCTGAGTTCTATATGGCAACAAAACCATTTTATGGGCGTATGGGATGACCCGAGTTCTACCTTAGTTCTCCAAAAAAACCTTTATCACCATCAGGCCTTCTGGTAAATCAAAAGGCTACACCACACACAGAGTTCACAACATAGTCTCACCCGAGATGGTTTATGGGTGACTGCATGACACATGTGTCTGCAGTCATGGAAGGGTTTTGGGTTGTTCTCCTTACTTCTATTCCTACTTAACCATGCATTCTACTATAATATTCATTAGATCCATTCATTTATTAATAACATTCATTCTGCATATCTACTCTAGTGCACACTATAAGTAAAACCATTCATTCATTTATCTAACCATTCAATCATAATTGTAGAAATAGTAAAATATTAAGATACATTAAACATAGAGTTTTACTGTGGTTCACCCCCCCCTAGGGCTACGTCCACAAAGATATTATTCTTCTCTTCTTATTCATAAAAATGAGTTGTGTGCATTACATCATAATAGAGAGTAGTGAGGGGTACTAGGATCACACCAAGCTCCACAACTTGTGACCTAACCCTCAGTTAAATCTTCATATTTACTCCATCTGAGCTCCACAACTCTAAAAAAAGACTTCAACTCCAAAAAGGTTCTTCAAGTGCAAAAGTCACACAAATATCTCCCAAAGAATAGATGGGATACATAGATAGATGCCACATTATACCTTATACCTCTTCTATTTATATTACAAAAATGGGTTAAACCCTTACAATGTGACTCCAAAACCCTAACCTTAACATGGCTAGGTTTTTCCACATCTCTCTCAGATTTCCATAAATCTTGTTGTTGGCACTGCTTTTCCTCAAAATATGGTGCACTCTCCTTCTTGGTCTAATCTCTCTCGTTTGTTTCATTTCTTCCCCAAAAATTCCTGCTCCAACAACGACTCATAAGATATCTAAAAACAATTGAGCAAATGGAAGATGGTCTTTGGCCTAAGGTTGTCTTTAATGACATATTGTGGAAAATAAAGAAGACGTGGATGTGGAAAAATAGTAAATGGGATATTTAATTGAACAAGTTCCCTACAAACAATAAAGATATTAAGGCTTTTTTTATCGATAGGTTCCACATGTGAACTTGGGATAAAGGGATAGGGAGAAAGAAAGAGTATTATATTGAAGAGTTTAACCCCACTTACAATAATCACCAAAAAGAGTACATAGAGTTAAATATATCTTGGAGAGAAAAAATGCACATTGCTCAATTAAGAACCAATTCCCATCAATTCTATTGTAAAACTGAGCATTGGAAAAGACAAAAGGAAGCTTGGGAAGAAAGGGCGTGTATGTTTTGCACCTCTAGAAAAGTGGAAACAGAAAAAAAAAAAAAAATTAGAGTGTGAAGCCTTCAAAGACAACAGGGACAACTATGTAAATATCTTGACAACTAGATCTTGGGATAATTTATTCAACAAGGGGACAGTGGATAAATTAGGGGTGCTCATCATCAAGTTGAACAAAAAAAGGGATGAAATTCATAAATTCTGTCTCTTATACACATCTCTGAGCGGGCTGGCAAGGCAGTGTGAGGAGGTATGTTCCATAGGCTATTGTTAGCCTTGTGGATGTTAAAATATTTTATTTCTTTCTTTCTTTCATCTCCTAAAATGATGGAAAAAACAAGGGATGTTCTTAACATAATTGTTAACATTGTCATCTCCTAAAATGATGGAAAAAACTAGGGATTCACAACTCTTAGGTTCTTAACATAATTTTTAGCATTAGCATATCCTAAAATGATGGTGTTTCATCACTATATTATTCATAAATATTAGTCTTAGCATATTTTTGGACTAATCACTTAAGATGTGAAGCTATTTCATTCCAAATAGACACACTTGGTTGCTACCATTTTCCTTTTTTATAGACATCACTCAATGAAATTAGTCCCCCTACACTTTTGAATTTTTTAAAAAACATTATGTTATCAAAAGGTTGGAATTTTAAGTATTTAAGAGGACTCAATTTTGGATTTTTTTTAATTTTATTTTTTGTGGTGTTAGTGATGTTTTCTTTAGGATTTGGATCTTAGGATATGGAAGAGTGTTGGCATTCAACCTGGTGGTAGGATACTGTATAGTGTGTTGAAGGTTTAAGTGAAAGAATTGAATTGCATGGTTCATCATTTTTGCATATGAAGTGTTCTTGTTGTGCATTCCATTGTATTCGACAGTGTTGATTGTGGGTGATGTTTAGCCCCAGGTTTGTGTACTAGACTATTGCATTGGATTAAGTGTGCATGGTTGATCATTCCCCCATTTGGAGTGTTATTGTTGTTAGTTCCATTTTTATATACACCTTGGATTCATTTTCCTAGTGTTTTGGTTATTTTCACTGTGGTTTCATATTCTTGGTGTTCTAGTGGGGTTTGCATTCATGTTCCTAGTGTTGTGGTGGGTTCATGTTATTTGTGTTTTGGTTTTCTGGTGTTTGATTTTTATTTTTGTCATGGATTATTTTTCCTAGTGTTTTTGTGGGGTTTAGACTTTGGGTTGTTGTTCTAGATGTTCTGGGCAATGTTTATGCTAGGGTTTGATTGGATTCTTGTTGGTTTGGTGGGGTTTGTCCTTTGTGCTATTGTTTTGGATGTTCTCATGCCTACGTATGGAGTGTTCCTATTTTCGATGTTGGTGCTAGAGTTTGAATATATTTGGTAGTTTTGATTTTCCTTGCTAGGGTTCTATTGTGTTCGGTGGGGTGACATTCTCTAGAGGCTGACTTGGTGTACGAGTATGCTATGGGTTTAATTCTGAGCATTGCATTAACTTTGGATGGTTGATTCTGCTTATGTATAGAGTATTCTTCTAGGTATTGTTGGTGCTAGGGTTCTATTGTGTTGTTGTTATATTAGTTGTGGCTTCATGTTCTAGTAGGGTTTGGCCTTTCGACTGTTGTTTTGGATGTTTTGGTAGTGTTATAGGAGTGTAATAGATATGGAAATGGTTAGGAATTGATGTTATTCTCAATGATGTTCCTACTAGGTTTCCATTGTATCATTGTTATTGGTCTTGTCCACAATGGTTTGGTAGGGTTCTGGTGGTGTTGGAGGTTGTGGGTGGTCTATGCGTTTTGGTGGGGTTTTGATCTGGATTGTATAGAGAACAAAATGAAAGGTAGGAAGATGAATGGAAACACACACACACATGCATAAATATTTTAGAGAGTGTTGGGCTCCACTTTTTTCATATTTATGCCATACAAATAAACTCATCATTACACCTTCTCCCCACATTTTGTCAATAATATATCGGTAATTACACCATAAACCTCCATTATCTCTTGTTATTCATCCTATGTGGTTAATACATAATTTTCCATATTTTTAGTGATTAAAAGGATGATTATACAATAGTTTTGTCGATGATGGTTAATCTTATGTTTCTATGTCGAAGAAACATGTTTGTACTGTTCAGTTCTCATTATATGCACTGACCATGTTTCGGTACATGTACTGTTCCTGTTTCGGTACCTACATTGTAGGTCATCCGATACTCCATGTCATTTGGTACTAGAAGGTTCTACAATCAACTGGTACCTGCAAATTCATCTGGTACACACACTCCATATCATCCAGTGCCATCTCATTCGGTACCAAGACTGCGCTCATCCGATACTCCATGTCATCTAGTACCAACTCGTTCGGTACAAATACTGTGCTCATCTCGTACTCCAAGTCATCCGGTACCAGAAGGTTCTACAGTCAACCAATACCTTCATAGTCAATCAGTACTTGGAAAGTCATATAGTACCCACACTCCATGTCAAAGTACGATCTCGTCCAATACCAATACTGCGCTCTTCCAGTACCAGCTCGTCCGGTACCAATACTATGCTCATCCGATACTCCAACTCATCCGGTACCAGAAGGTTCTACAGTCAACCAGTACCTGCATAGTCATTCGGTACCCACACTCCATGTCATCCAGTACCCACACTCCATGTCATCTAGTACCAACTTGTTTGGTACCAATACTGTGCTCATCCGGTACTCCAAGTCATTCGGTACCAGAAGGTTCTACAAGTCATCCGGTACTCACACTCCATGTCATACAGTGCCCACACTCCATGTCATATCCTACTCAAACTCCATATCATATGGTACTCGCAATTCAACACATTCAGTACTATAATGTTCCATAAAGCACCCGGTACCAGAATGCTCCAAGTCATTTGGTACCAACATCAACAACAATCCAGTACTAGAAATAATTAGAAATTTTGGAAAGTTTCTAGAGAAAAATCGGGGACATGGGTTTTATCTAGAGGGACGTTTACATGTGGAAACATAAGTAAAAATTCACCCATATCACATGTGTGGACCTCTAGCTCAGGGGGAATGATTTTGCAAAAATTAGCAAAAATCTCAAACTGCCAACTTACACCTTGATTTCCATGCATATGGTATAAGATCTAGAAATTCGAAGATATGGATATTGTCTAAAATATGGAAAATTGAGTAATATGCGAGAAATGTTTCAAAATTTGAATTGGTTTGGAAGATATGGGTGGATCCCTAACTCGAATCTGCCCAAATTGCAATAAAACCCGTATTTTTTAGGATTTTATCTAAAATTGTAAATTTGAAATCTGAGCATTGGGATTTTGTCCCATCCACTCCTCAATGTTTTTTCATATATAAATAAGCCTCATAGGGCTGTGAGAAAGAGCCATTAGTTTCATGAAGTTTTTTAAGTATGAGGTTTGTTCTTGTGAGGAATCTTTAAGGAGTTAACTTTCATGTAAAAATAGAGTTTTTTATCAAAGTGGAGAATTGATTGTTGTTGATTCACTGTGAATTATTACAGCTTGATCTGATTGTCTTCAAGTAGGGTTAACCAGTGTGAGAAGGGCCCCTCATTCTGGTAACATCCTGCTTCTGTCATTTTTCTTTTATAGATTAGATTCTAAGTGTGTTGTTTCAATCCTAGTGTTTCATTTGAAATTCATATTCAGTTCAAATGTTATTTTCATTTTATGATTTAAATCTATTTTCTTGCATTGGGTTGGTGATAATAAACTCAAAGTTCATTTCTCCTTTGATTGTGCACATAATTCTTATATTTCTTCGACCATACTTTGCATTGCTTGTTTATTTCCATTTCCAGTCTCAAACCTCTGTTCTAGGATATTGTATTCACATTTTTTTTATGTGTTGGATTGCTACCTACAAGTTGTCTTGTTTTGATTTTTCTTTGACTCAATTCTTTCATAGTTCAAATCTCCTTCTCTTTCCTGCACTTGGCTTTATTTTCACGTACCTTTGGATTATTTGCACTTTAATTTCATGCAGTGTGGGTTTGAAGATTGTTTTGTTGACTTTAGATTAGGTTAGCCTATGCTCTTATCCTGCATTTCCTATGCCTGCACCTCGAAGCTTACGAGCCCCGATTTATAATTAAATGTGGGAATTAATAGTGCATATATTTAGCCCCAACAGAGAGCACAATAATGCAGTGAAACACAAATTCTATTAATGATTCAAATAGGAAAAAAATATAAAATGAAAAGAAATACAAACTATCTAGAATGGTGGTAGCTTATCTTTGAAGAGAAAGGTGTTAGTTATGCTCATTCACAAGAAGACATTACAAGATGGAAAAATGAATTTTTAACATAAAGTACTAAACCCTAAGAGGAAAAAACCCTAAAGATCCAAAACCCAGACTCTAGGAGACGAAGTGCCAAAAGGATTACAGGCCCCAAGGTGGCTAGTTGATACGTCAACTTCATTGGGGAAAATATTTTGCATACAATCTCCATTTGGGGTGCGTAGTATCTCATTGAAAAAATATAACTGGGAAGTACAATTGTTGGCAATATTAGGAAGGTCATCGCCACCCTAGAACCCCAAATGGCCAAAAAACATCCTTTAAGGCCTCAAAACGACCTTGGATGTAATCTCCCTTTCCAAATGATCACTCTAGGAGATCGATGTAATAACCTAAGTGATTCCTGTAGGAAATAGTTAGTGGAAGAAAAGGGCATTAAATAATTGTTTGATGTCATCAGGGAGAAAATGCAATCTTTTTAAAAGTGACATTGAGTAATTAAGTGAAAAGGTATTTTAAGTGACTTTGAGCTTAGAAAATTACTTTAGTTTATTAAAAGGGTAAAAGGGTCAAAAAATGGTGAACAATGAAATAAAAGAGGAATGAGGGAATCCTCTCTCTCATTATGCATTATTTTTTTTACAAAAATGAATTGGAGAGAGATATTGTGGATTTGTCTCTTGGGACAAAAAACCTAGAGATAAAGATTGGTTTTGGTGGTGAGATCATCCACCCTAGCTGATCGTGGAGAGAAGATCACTCAGATATTTTCATTGTGCTTCATTATGGCTGATATTTCATCATTTAGTAGTTGGGTTTTCCTTTGTAGAGGTCGATTTGAATTGAGGAGGGCGAGTTGAGTTGGCAACTGCATTTCTTGTGTTAGTGGACCGATTTTAGTCATCTAGGGGTCGAGTTTACTCACCTAGGGCCAAGTTCCTTGGATATGGGTCACATATTTTGTTGGGGTAGAGTTTATCATCTTGGTTGGTCCAATTTTTGACTATAGGAGGGACAATTTCTCTTGTTGGGCCAATCTTAGAGCTATTGGGGCCGAGATCTCTTACTAAAGGTCGATTTATTGACTGTTTGTTACAAGGGAAAAACTCTCTATGGACAAGAGTAAACCATAAAAAACAGGTATGACTGTAGAAATAAACTCAATTCCAACATATGTTATATAAACTAATGTTCCATATAAGAAGGAGGCCTACCTCTATCCAATGTTTGATGATGTTCCACCATTGAGCACTTCAACCCAAAGATTTATACCTGTAAGAAGTTCTCAACAAACAAGCAGTGAAAGTATACAGTGATAATATAAAATGGGTTAGCACATTAGATATCATAATCCATTAATAAACATTACAAACACACCCATGGATAATAATAATGTATTTGAAAGATATCAATAGGACGGGAAATGAGTATTTTTATTAATAATTGATCAGTAGAAGTGACAACAATATAGACTTTCATGTCGGCATGGTTCGAAACCAAGAAACCGAGTTCCTTCCAACTGGGTCTCCACCACTTCAATCCTCCACCAAAGACAATCTCATAGGAAAGAGGCAATGAGGTCCTCTCAACAATAGGGAAAGAGCTTGGGGGCGGAACACTGTGTTCAGACTTGAGGGATAGAGGGATGCAGACTCAATATGAAGTAATTTCTCCAGAGTAATGTTTCTCTCAAAGTTGAGTTCTTTCTCCTTCCTTTCCATAGGTCGAAATTGTGCCCTTATAGCCTTTAGGATGCAACTGAAGGATCGATTCGAAATGTTTCTAGTATATGGAAGGCCAAGGATCAAAGATCTCCTATCATGACATGGAAACCTGACCTCATTTTGTATTTTCTGACACAAATCCTGATGTACGTGGGTTGTAGTGGATCAACAAGCGTATACACATCTTGCATAGAGTATAGGGAGCATATATGTGGAAAACTATATATTTTTAGCTCTGGATTCATCAAAAGGGGATGATAAGTCTGCATAGGGAAATGGAAAAAGGCCCTCTGTGAAAGATAGTAATGGTGAGACAAATCTTGATATAACACTGTTGGAGGCTTATTTCTTTTCTTGGGGCCGAGTTCTATTTGCTAGAAACATTTCTCTTTAAAGAGGGTTGATTTTAGTGTGTGTTTTATTTTCATGTTTAGAGGGAGTTGGTATTGTTGCACAACTAAGGGGGGGGGG
>CBVK0100138928.1:0-12839 GCA_900067695.1 Picea abies | reverse complement strand
ACCACATGCTCCAGAATGGCAGTCATTGAAATCTTTCTCAGCCTCATCATAAGTGAGAAATCATCGAAAAATGGATTCAAATCCACGACGATAAAGAGTATAACCAAGGATGATATACTGACGGGCTTGGTAATGTATGTGATGATGGTCAGTAATAGACAAATCGGGTCAGAAAGTTTGATTCTGGAGATATATAATGATATCTCCATCCCAAAGGTCATCGGAACTGATTAGAAAAAGGGATTCATCGGGTAATGAATCCTTTGCTACATTTTTCATCTCAGAACAGGGAAGGTCACATATCAATTCGGCAAACACCAAGGATTTATTAGACTTAGCATGTTCAAACCCTAAGTCAAACTCCTAGAGTAGCACAATCCATTTGGAGTATTTTCCCCCTAACAACTAGCGTGTAAGAATGTGTTGCATAGGGTTGCAATAGGAAATCACAGTGGTCTTACATAAAAGGATATAGTGTCAGAAACGTTGGACAGCCTGAACAGCTGCCAAGGCCAGTTTTTCAACATTTAAATACTTGCCTTTGGTAGTCGTGAGACTCTGACTCAAATAATAAATAACATGTTCATCGTGAGAATCGTCCTCTTAGACCAAGACCATGGTGATGGTCAAATCTGAAGCAGCGAGATAAAGGAAATAATATTGACTATAATCAAGTGGGAAAAGTAGTGGGGTACGGGTTGAATTCAATTTCAAAGCATCAAAGGCTTTGTTGGCAATGGTGTCCCATACAAATTCAGAGCCTTTCTTTAATAGTCAAGTAAATCCGAGTGTTAACTCAGCGTAGTTTGGGATAAAACGACGTAGAAAGTTTGCCTTCCCTTGCAAACTTTGTAGCTGGCAAAGTGAAGAAGGAGGAGGGAGGTTGAGAATTTCCTTGACCTTCAGAGGATCGACCCGGATCCCTTTTCGAGATACGATAAAGCCTAGAATTCGGTTGAACTCCACACAAAAAACACATTTGTGTGGGTTTAAGCGAATACGATAGAACCGACATCGGAGGAAAATGGCTCGGAGGTGTGTCGGATGATCAACGTGACGCATGGAATGGGTCGGTAGGTCATCTAGATATGGTTGGACAATGTGATTTATATCATGAAAGGCATAAGACATGGCACGTTAAAAAGTCGCATCGACGTTCTTTAAACGGAAGGGTAATTTTCGGTAGGTGAAAGTGCCCCAAGGAAAAATAAAAGCGGTTTTGTGTTGATCTGCGTGCATGATGTTGATTTTATTATATATGAAGAAACCATCCATCAAAGAGAAGATTTCACTCCCGGCACAATCGTCAACAATCTGGTCGACAAAGGGGGTGGGAAAGTTGTCTTTAGGACAAGCTTTATTAATGTCCCTATAATCAACGCATACATGGATCGTACCTTTTTTCTTGTTAACTGGAACGAAATTGGATACCCAATCAGTTAAAGCCACGAGATAAATAAAACCATCTTTAAGAATTTTTTCGACTTCAAGATTAACAGTGGTTGCTTTGTGAGGGTGGACCGAGCAAAGTCTCTGTCAGACGGGTTTAGCGCCCGGGTATGTCTTAATTTCGTGTATAACAATATCGGCATCAATGTCGGACATCTCTTCGTAGCTCCACGCGAATATGTCACGAAATTCTTGGAAAAGTGACTTATATGTGACAACTTCATTAGTGGAACACAAAGCTTTGATATGGACATTTTCAACAACTCCAAGTTTGATAGAGATGTCGAGGGGGATAGTGGGTGAAATGTTTCTTAATTTCCTTGCATATAACACATCGTGTGTGGAGTCGGGAACCAAAGCAATAACGACAAAGGTTGACGGGGTCAAGATCTGTTGGTAACTCTCGAGTGTGTGTGGTTCCAAGAAGAGAATGGAACGATGATGTCCATCATCCCAAGGGGTATCTTCCATTGACAAAACCGACATAATCATCTCGTCTGTGGGAAAAATAACGTGGAACGAATCAGGAGATGAATCATCGAGAGAGGGAGTAGATGGGTCAGTCAATTGAATGGCATGGTAGGCAGATTCAACCAGTCTTAAATACATCTGGTCATCATAGCGAAGATAATCAGCGGGGGCGGGTACTATCCACGGGTCAGAAGACATGGGAGTTTCACGAATGGAGGTGGATATCATGTTGATCGAGGCAACCAAAGGAGGTGGAACGTCGGGTGGTGGGATTGGGAAAGTACCCATCAGAGTGGAATCTTTTATTATACCCATGCCGACATTCTCGTATCCAGGGGGTGTCTTAGTTATGAAAGGTACGTTGTTGGTACATGTGTCAGAGTTGAAGAAGGCTAGTTGGTCCATTGTAATAAACTTTCCTTGATGTGGAAAATGCACAGTCCGAAAAAGAGTAGACACGACTACACGCATAGAATCAATCCAGATATGGCCAAGTAGAAAGTTGTAATCAAGAGGTGCATCAAAAACCTCAACTTCAACATTGACGGTTTTGCCTTCTAACGTAATAGGCAATGAAGGGAGGACATCATAGGGCTTAAATCTAGAGCCATTAAAGGCCTTGAGCGTGTTGTGTGATTCAGTTAAGGGAGAAGAGTCGATGGCTTTCTAGCAAGAAATAGACATGACACACGTTGAGGCACCCTCATTAATAATTGTTCTACAAATGTTCTTGTCGAAGACAACAACTTGTATTTGAAATGCGAGTTGAGGGGGGTAACCTTGGAATGTGATCTTCCAAGTCAAAGATTATTAAATTTGTATCTGTAGGGTCGATTCCATCGATATCTTTCAACAGTGCCTTCCGTTGTGTAGGAAAACTCTGAAGGACTTCGAGGGCTGACATCGTAGACCGTGCTTGTGTCAGATCTTCTACTATACTGTAGTTTTGGGCAACATGTGCATGAGGATTGAAGGCAGACTTTTGAACCACACCCTTGGGAGGAGTGGAAAGGACTGTATTGGGGTTTGGTCTTTTAAGATGAAGAGGACTGTTGGAAGGTGGAGCCGAGGGAGATTTTTGAACCAATGAAGGTGGTATATCATCAACTTTCTCCTTGGAGGAAGAGTAATCTTTGGCATGAGTGGTAAGTGTAATGTCATTCTTCTTTGAATCACCAATACACATAAGTACATAGGAGGTGGTGGAGGAAGAAGGTTGATCATGGATGACCAATTGACTCTGTTTTTTAGAAGGGAAGGGTTGAGACAAGACGACAGGGGTAGGAGGTTTTGGGGTCCCTTGGAGGAACTTTGTGACTTCAACACGTCTTGGACAATACTTTGTGTAGTGATCATCACCAAAGATAAGGAAATGATAGAGAGGTTTGCGTTTATCCTTATCTTTAGTAGGTGGTTTCTTGGTCTTATCGGATTGCAGGTTGTTATTCTTATCCTCATTATTCATACCCTCCCCTTTTTAGATTTATTCTTGTTGATAGGAGTCAATTGAACGACGTTCACTTCTGAAGTTTTACCGATGGGACGAGTGGGCATCGAAGTAGTTTGAACATTAGAAGAATGGGATTTGGACGTGGTGTGAGAGGCATGTGCACAGTGAGGTTGAGCATAGAAAGTACCTATCACACCATCAGTGGCATGAGAAGTTGATGGGGTTGTTGAGGTGGTCATGGTAGAAGGACGAGGTGCATCAGAAAGCAGATCATAAAGAGTACCTATTTGTGAATAAACGAGATCGAGATATTGGGCACGACTGATCGCCTATTCTTCTATGACAACTCCACCCATAGCAATGTCTTTAGATATGTCATTCACGAATAATTTTGTGAACCATTCTACTAATAATTGATTGGGAAGATTGAGTTTGATTAGACGTCGTCTTCGTCTCCACTCATGAATGTGATCAAAGATATGGGTGGCTTTACTTTGCTTGAAATAACTCAAAATCTTGGTTCCCATTTCATAACGGATTGGAAACTCGTATTGAGTGAGTAAATCCATAGCTAGGGTATTGAAATTGGTGAAGAATCCTCGTGGAAATTCTATATACCACTTTGCGGCTAAACCTGTGAGATTCCTTTGAAAAAGACGTAACCGAATGGAGTCATCCATCAAAGAGTTGGATGAACACCAAAGGTGGAAATTCATTACATGATTGTTTGGGTCCTCTCCCAGTTTACCATCGAACTTAGGAATGTCGGATGGGAGTTTGACTGGTATGACAGGCCAAAGAGGAGAGTGACGGATAGGGTCATTCCAAATTCTAGATAGATTGGGGAGGTCCAAAGTGGCCAAAAAGGGTAATTTTCTATTCACATGAGGGTACTAGTGACTTTGGGGAGGAATTCCTGTCGGTATACCAATAGGACCATAAGCAGTTTGCATATAGTGTGAAGATCTAAGCAGAGTTAGTTGTGGGTGTGGAGGCATGTAACCAATGGGGTTGGGTTGGTTAGGGATGTTCACTTGGAAAGGAGTACTGGACTGAACATTCGGGCCCCAAGTGGGATTCAAAGAACCCGAATATGGTTGACCGTGGTTCGGGGGTACTGAAACACTGGTTTGAGAAGGTTTTTCCCCAAAGTGTTGTGGGTTAGCTTGAAGGTTCCAAAGGTAAGCTAACAATTTTGATGCATTTGGTCCAGATTGTGAATTATAAGTTCCAACTTGAGGATGTCCTCCATAAGGAGGAGGTGTCCCAATTTGAGCGTGACCCCTGAATTGAGGTTTACCCTCGACATAAGATTTCCCCCTAACGGGAATATGATAACCGGAAGTGAATAGATGATGAGTGATACCAATTGGATTGGATACACTAGGGCCAAATCCACCATGAAGAGGTGGATAAGACCCTCCGGAGAGGACTTGGGAAGGCGTGGGAACATAACCAGCAAAGGTATTATGCCCAGGTGGTACTCCAGATGGAATTTCGGTATGGGTAGCAGTAGAAGGATTCAAGGCATGATACCCAAGAGGAAGAGAAGGGGTAGGTCTAGCAGGACATGATGTACCAATGGGGGCATGGTTAACCACTATATTCTCAGAAGGAATAGTCGTAGCATGAGGAAGAATTGTAGAGTGGGCCATTTGAAAAGGGACGATTGAATGAGGGCTAACTGACTAGGCTTATGATCCTGCAAAGAGATAGGCAGTTGTACTAGAAAAATGACCTAGGGAGACTATGAGGGAGATGGGAATGAAACCAATGTTATGTGAGACTTTGACCCAATAACGTGTAAATAGAAATGAATGATGCAAACTTTTGTTCGATGAATTCTATCTACAGTAGGGAGAAAGAATTTTTCTGGAACAATGCGAACTACGATGTACAATTCTCTTCTTTTTTAATGCAGTTCCAAACAATCATAAACGACATAATTTCACTATTTGTTCTTTTTCAAATTTTTTGAATGCCAATATTTTCCGCATAAATGATCGCCTAAAAGACTTAAAAGGCTTTAATTTTTTCCTTTCAAAAAACCAAACAGGGACAGAACTAAGAAAGGACGAGCAAACAATGAAAATAAAACACTCAACAAGGACCTAAATCGATCTTTCAATGAAGATAAAAACACAAAATGACAATAAAAGGTTTCTTCAAATGTAAAAAAGAAAATGGTTCTCCGATCATTAAGCAATACAGAAGATGCAACCAACCTATAATTCCAACTCCAAATGAATAATTTTAATCGATCAAGCACTTAGACGTAAGTCCGGAGATTATATCCTTGTCGATAAAAATCAAAAACAAAAATCGAAAAAGATCAAAAGAGAGGCATTAGATCTCCGAAATCAAACAAGATCAAGTTGAAACAATCAAAAGCGGTCAAGAACTAGTATTAAAAACCCTTTTCCAGCTAACTGAAGCAAAAAACTGGGCAACAGTAGAGGTCAATACCCAATCAAGAAGTTTTCAAATGCCATCGCAGAAAGGAAGTATAACACAGTGAGGAAATGAGCGGTTTTCGCAGGCCAATAATCATGCAGGTCGCAGAAATCCCGCACTGAAACAAACCACTAGGGTGCGGAAATAGGAGGTTTTTGTGTTCCACCTATAAGGTGCAGTGTGGAAGTCTTTCACAAAATAGAAAAATTTTCAAAAAGGACAAAGGGTCTTAGGAAAATTTTAAATCCAGTGAGTCTAATTGGATCTCCCACAGACTCATAGATTGAAATAGAATGCAAAATATAGGCTATGAGAAAATGGCCAACAAAAAACCACAATCAAGTTGTATTGTCCCCAATGGAGTTGCCAATTTTGTTGACAGGTAAATCAGTAGATGCGGACATGAACTAATCCCCCTAGATCCACCTGGATCTAGAAAAAAACAAGACAGGACAAGATGCTTTCCCTAGGTTACAATCATTGAATTTAACTATCAAAGAAGGAATAGATAACATACCTTATGAATCGCTTGCTTATGTCTTTGTTGATCCTGCCTTACTCCAACATTCCTATGAGATCAGATCTGTAATGACACAAATCAACCAATGTAAAAGCAACAATAGTGAAATTCAATAACAACCTAAACATGTGATCAAGGACTCATGCAATAAAATATCAATCATTTTATGGGAAAGAGACGTGCGACCGTATTATATTAATGAAAGGTAGAAGATACAACCGAGACGCCTTGATGTCACAAGTTCCCTTTCAGTGGCCCTTTGTTCTGACACACACATACATTTGTTCTGACATTTTCATGAATATTTTTCACAAAAGATTCATGGGTGAATGGAGACCTCAAGCATCACTTGAAATAGGATTCTTCACACAGTCTTCAGCCTATTCTTTCTTCAGGCTCTATGCTTCTTTATGCTTGTACCTCTAACCTTTTCCATGAGAAGCCTATCATTATATAGGAGAATTTGAAGTGGTTAAAGAGATGAGGATGATCCCATCAAATCAGAGAAGTCAGTATGATCATAACCATACAGACGCCACCTCATATTTCCAGAAAATTCCACTTCTAGAAGCTGCTAGAACTTCTTTCCTCTTTTAGTTTTAAAGCGTCATCGCGACCTACCTATATAGTAGCCTGTGGAAATCCCACAGTCTGGCTATAGTGCAGCATGCGGAAATCAGGGATTTCCGCACTGTGTAAAGGGAGTATCCCGCAGTAGCCTTCCAAAAATGCATCTTGCAAGGGTGGAAAGAGGTTTCTTTTCTCAGGCAAAAGATTATATTGGGAACCTGAACATATTTTTATGTAATCATCATCAAGGTGACCAAAATAATGTGTAACATCTACCCACAAAGTAAAACTAGATTGTTCTAATAAAAGTTTGTACTATGTGGATGATGAGGGAAAAAAGTGGGTGCTACAAGGAATCCAAAATCTTCTATCTGTAAGGAAAATATCGCCATTGCAAAACAAGAAGTATAGCAGAAAAGGGTATCACTTATATGCTACACAAGTGCAAAATTCAATAGAAAACAACAAGTTAAAAATAGAATACCACCCAATGTTGCATGAATTCAAAGATGTGCTTCTGAAGGAGATACCAAGATTGCCTCCTAAGAGGGACATTGAATTTTCCATAAAATAGATGCCAGGAGTAGTACCTACATCTAAGGTGCCTTATAGGATGAGCACACTGGAACTGGTGGAGTTAAAAATTAAGCTAAAGGAAATGTTAGACAAAGGGTATATTAGACCTAGTGTATCATCATGGGGATCACCAACATTATTTGTAAATAAAAAGGACTGTACTCTCAGATTGTGCATTGACTACAGACAACTAAATAAGATGACCATCAAGAATAAATACCCACTTCCCATTATTGATGATATTTCTTATCAACTCAAAGAATCTACAATGTTCTCTAAAATAGACTTGAGGTCTGGGTACCATTAAGTCAAAATCAAGAATGAGGATATTCATAAGACTATATTTAAAACAAGGTACAGGCACAATGAGTTTGTGGTGGTTCGTTTTGGGTTTACCAATGCACCAATCGCCTTTATGTGTTTAATGATCAGTATTCTCAACAAATATTTGGACAAGTTTGTCCTAGTATTCATTGATGATATCCTGATTTATTCAAAAACCAAGAAGGAGCACGAGGAACACCTTTGATTGGTGTTGTAGGTTTCAAGGGAATGCCAATTGTATTCCAAGTACAACAAGTGTGATTTCTTCCAAAAACAAATCCATTATCTAGGCCATGTAATCTCAAAATATGGAGTGGCAGTAGACCTAGAGAAGATTAAGGCCATCATGGATTGGCCAGCCCCTAAAAAACATATCTAAGGTAATATCATTTATGGGGTTACCTGGATATTATAGGATGTTTATTAAGGGGTTATCCAAGATCGACCACCTATTCACCTCCCTACAAAGAAAAGGAGTGAAGTTTGTGTGGTCAGAAAATTGTGAAGTTTGTTTCCAAGAACTAAAATATCTTTTTACTTATGCCCTAGTCCTAAAAATAGCATATCCTGAAAAGGATTTCGTAATTGGTACATATGATTGGAAAGAAGGAATTATTAGATTCCTCGTGCAAGAAGGATGTGTGGTCTTCTATGAATCAAGAAATTTGAATGAGCATGAGAAATTTTATGTCACTCATGACTTAGAACTTGCAACCATTAAACATGTCGTGAATATATGGAGACATTACATACTTGAAAGAAGGTTTGTATTAATGACAGAGCATAGTGGGATGAGGTACTTATTTTATCAACCATGTTTAAATTCCATACTGGCTAGCTAGATAACTCTCATTAGTGAGGTTGATTTTGATATGAAAAAAAATCAAAGGCAAGGAAAATTGAGTAGCAGATGCACCTAGCAGGAGTATGAAAACAATACACCTAGCAAAAGTGAGCACATGTGAATCTGATATAAAGAAAAGAATTAGATTTCTCCTACCAAATGATGAACAATTGAACTTGATAAAAGAATTTTTGCAGCAAGAGCCCAGAGGGAAAAGATATGAAGGATATCATCTCACAGAAGATGGACTATTATTCTTCAATAACATATTGTACATACCAAATTTAGTCGAGCCAAAAAATCTCATCATGGATTAATTTCATAAGATACCCTATGTGGGTCATTTGGGTTATCAAATGATGATAGCATTAGCAAGGAAATTTTATTATTGGGCATGAATGAAAAAGGATATAGCATAATACATTGTTGAGTGTCTAGAGTTCCAACAAGTTAAGGTGGAGCATAAACACCTAGAAGGTTTCTTGCAGCCAATGTATATTCTAGAATGGAAATGGGAGATTATCTCCTTGTACTTCATCACAAGATTACCTCGAATAGTAAGACAACATCATGATATCATGGTGGTGGGGGACAAGTTGAGTAAGAAATCTCACTTTATTCCAATTGAGTCCACTTATAAAGAAATATATGTTGCTGATATTTTTATAAAAGAAATCTTCAAATTGCATGGCATGCCTAAGATAATCATTTTAGATCAGGATGTTAAATTCACATCAAATTTCTGGAAAAGTCTATTTATAGGTTTTGGAATGCAGCTAGTTTTCAACATTGCTTACCATCCTCAAACAAATGAGAAAAATGAGAGAGTAAACTAAGTGTTGGAGGATATATTGAGGATGTATGGAATGCATCAACCTAAGAAATGGAAGGAATATATAACCCTAGTAGAATTTTCTTACAACAATGGCTATCATGAGTCATTGAAAATAAGCCCTTTTGAGGCTTTGTATGGAAAACAATGTAGAATTATAATCAGTCGAGATAATCCAGTGGACAAGATTACCCTTGGACCTGATATGTTTAAGGAGATGGAGGAAGAAGTGATTAAAATTAGGCATATTATCAAGCAAACTGTAGGTTGGTCAAAGCCCGACCCAAACCATGGGATGGAAATAACAGTGGGAGGTTTTACCCTCTGTCACCTCAGATAAACTCTCCTACGCTTCTGTGAAAGAAGAATCCAACACAATGGGGAGTCCTGGGTGACCCTAGGGAGAAATGAAGTGGAAATTGAGAGTATGGAAGTGAAGCCACTATAGGTCAATATACTAAATAAGAAAAGTATTGATAACAAGTCTCGAGGATGGAGGATGGTTTCCAAAGACTTGGGCACCTACACTAGAGTGTTACACCTTCTTGAGACAAGACAAATAACCAAGATACAAGCCTAAATATCAAAGGGACAAGCAAGTAAATATTTTTTTCCCAAATTACAGTAGTAAACAAATATATATATCAGAAATGGAATCAATCATTCACTGCAAAAATAACCATCAAAACTATCCTTTAATTACTGGATAATTAAGCATTGAAACAATAGATAATTGTAACATACCCACTATTGGAACTAGAATTTTTTTGCATTTTCCTTCTTTTCACCAAGGAATAGAATTCCCAATTACCTATGGGGCCTGATACAGGCCCTGCCATTCCTTACCCGTACTCCTATGATCGGTGGCTATGACCACATGCCTTATCGGAGAGGTTCTTGTCGGCTTTCGCGATTCGGGAAATCGTGATACATGTATTTCCTTTTTCCTCTTGTCTCTCGAAGTGTCGAAATCCAAAGGGAACCAATAGTTTGTCATAACTAGAAATGCCTTGGATTAAAACATGTTCTTCCACCTTTCTGGGTTTTACTCCATCGGGATTTTGGGATATGCGATGACAGGAGGTCTTGCACCTGGGTTTCTCGGGAGCTAAAACTCCGAAAAAACAAACTCTAACATGCTTCACTATTTCAGGGTTTCCTCCATCGGGATTTCAAGATGTGTGACGATAGGAGGTCTTGCACCTGGGTTTCCCAGGAGCCAAAACTCTGAAAAGCCAAACTCTAACATGCTTTACTATTTCAGGGTTTCCTCCATTGGGATTTTGGGATGTGCAACGATAGGAGGTCTCGCACCTGGTTTTCTCGGGAGCCGAAACTTCAAAAAACCAAACTCTAACATGCTTCACTATTTCGAGGTTTCCTCCATTGCGATTTTGGGATGTGCGACCACATGAGGTCTCGCACCTGGGTTTCCTGGGAGCCGAAACTCTGAAAAAACCAAACTCTAACATGCTTCACTATTTCAGGGTTTCCTCCATCGAGATTTCAGGATGTGTGACGACAGAAGGTCTCGCACCTGGGTTTCCTGAGAGCCGAAATATGATAACTTTTCCACACTCCATCTTTTCGGGATATCGCAAGTTGGGATTTAGGGACTTGTGAGTACAAGGGACTTCTCCCTTGGATATTCTGAATGCCGAAACACTAAAATATTGGGATTCAAATCCATGTTAGACCATTTCAAAATTTCTCTAATCGGGATTTCGGGACTAGCGAATACAAGGGAATTTACACTTAGGTGTCTCAAGTACCGAAACGCTGAAACATCACAACTCATCCATGCTAGTTCATTTCGGGATTTCGCAAGTCGGGGTTTCGGGACTTGCGAGCATGAGGGAATACGCCCTTGAGTATTCCGATTTCTGAAATACCAAAATATCATAGCATGTCTGCGTATTTTCCTTTCAGGATTTCACCCATCGAGATTTCGAGACTGGCGTGTACAAGGGACTTGCCTCTAGGCATCCTCAGTGCCGAAATACCAAATCATTTTAACTTGTCCATGCCCAGTTATTACGGGGTTTCGTATGTCGAGATTTTGTGAGTCGTGAGGACAAGGGTCCTTTCCCTCTAGTCCCCCCGGGTGCTGAAATGCTTACCGGTCGCCATGTGTATTCTACAGCTAGACAGTTCAGGTATTCCCATGGGTCTTGAAATCGACGGTCCCAATTTCTTCACTACTTACGAAGGTAAAAAGGGGTCGAGGCATTAACGCCTACGCTCCTTCATTCAATTTAACAGTTTTAATAGACCTTAGATCCTTCGAAAGAATATCATTCATGCATTTAGCAAGAGGAAGGGTATCCTGGGAACTGAACCACCGAAAGGTCCTTAATTCATCCCCATGCTATCATTTCAGGGTTTCCTGGGTCGGGGTTTCGGGACTCGTGAGTATAAGAGGACTCGCACTTAGATACCACGAGTGACGAAACTTTGAAATATTGAAGTCTATGAATACTATTCTCTCTCGTGCAGGTTTTTCCATACTTATGTCATCAAATCCTTCAGTGGATTCTTGGGTAACTTTAAAAAGGGTGACCCTGTGGGAAGATCTATCCAAGGCATTACTTGAGATAAAATAAGGGAAATAAATTTTCTGAGAACAGACTTGAAATTATGTATTAGTTCAATATATATATATATATATACATATATATATAAACATAAGCCATACGTGGTCTTCCCAACAAAAGCATACAGCCATCATTCCGATCAAAATACCATGCAGACATTTCTACACATAACTAATTATAAGTGTTCAAACCATGAGCATACATTTCAAGACATTTAAATTCAAGATACAAGATATAACACTTATCAAAAAAACACCAAGTGATGCAACTGCTGAGAGGGGTGCTCGTTTCCACCCAACTTTAGGCTCAGCGACTCCGAATGGATTTACCACTAGCCACCCCCGAGCTAGACCACGATGCTTGAGACTCTCTGTCTCTATTCTTTAGTGACCGAGAACAAAGGTTACTCTCCTTCTTCTTTGCTATCACTCACTCTGTAATTTGTTCTAGAGTTCTTCTTATCTTTTTCTCCTGTGATCCCTCCCTCATGTCCCCCTCCCACACCTTTTACCTGCCTTTTCTTTCCCAGTGAGGTTGCGTGTGGCACGAATTCCCCCATGGTGGTCAAGTCTGAGGCCTCCACGGATGGGCGGTTCACCCCCATCCCTCATTAACTCATGACGAGCCTCTTCACCTACCATCCTGGTGATTAATTCATTTCGGGGCCAGTGAGCCACTCTTGGTTCTCTGGGCTAGTGAAGACCAAATACGGTATTGGTTTCGGTGGAAGTTAACGCCACCATTCTAGGTGCCTT
>CBVK0100138925.1:0-10761 GCA_900067695.1 Picea abies | reverse complement strand
TCCCTTGTCCCACAAACAAGGGGGTCTCATACACCAATTTAGTGTGCTAACTTAGCAATGACCTTAAAAATAGATTATTATTATTATTATTATTAAAAACGACACTATATAACAATCCATTATCCATTTTGTTTCAATAATCACTAGAGTGAAAGGGTGAGATGGCTTCACTATTTCTTACTTGAGTTCAATCACCCATTTTCCACTTATATCGATGTGGTTACAAGTTTTTCCCATGTGGTTACAAGTTTTTCCCTTAAATAATTTGGGTCACATTTATGGTAATGATGATGTTATCTTTTTAACCTCTTTTTATCAACTTGCTTTGTAGAATTGAAACAATGAAAGGAAATTGCTTACTTAATTGTATTGATTTAGAATTTTAGAAACCAAATTGTGATCGTAAATTCTAGTATAAGCACATAGATGTGGTTACAAGTTTCTCCCTTAAATAATTTGGGTCACATTTATGGTAATGATGACGTTATCTTTTTAATTTTTTTATCAATTTGCTTTGTAGAATTTAAACAATGAAAGGAAATTACTTATTTAGTTGTATTGATTTAGATTGATGGGAAACACCAACACTCCAACAAGCAAGCAATTTCACAGGAGTAACGAGATAATAAGGACGAGGTTGAGTATTAGGGTTGCATGGTGGAATGGGAGGAATTGAGTCAGGGTAATGATATTAAGGATATCATCGCATCCCCGAAAACTTGCTCAACAGAGGTTATGAATGAGATGCACAAGCCTCCTCCAGTTGTAGGTGATGGTTCCTCTCCCAATGACTATGGTGACTACACCAGGTTGTTCAAGGATGATCCCCAGAACTTCAACTCTAATGGTGAGGCCATCAATGCCCGGTTCTCTGAGGATCACTTAAGGATAATCTTTGAGCTGAGAAGTGACATGGCTACCCAAAAATTCAGGCAAGGGATAATGGAAAGGAAACTTGACATGTTGTTGGACCTGTGCACGCCTCTTTCGAAGTGTCACAAGCACAAGGAGCAACTTCACCAACAAGGCATTATCCTTGAATGATTGAATTTGACTAATCATAGTCAAATGGGAAAAATCTCGGAGAACTTGAGCCTCTAGTAGGATAAGTAACTATCCCAATGTTCAGCTTCTTATCTTTTAGGCTCGTGTTCCTTTTTCTTGTTATAATAGTATATAGTTTAAAGCCTGAGAAGTTACATTGTCAAACATTTTTAAATTTTAGCCCTTGGGATTTGCCTTTACTGTTAATATGGTCCTGGTGTTTGGGTTGATTTCCTTTGTTGGTAGCATAAGCAACATGACCCCAAAAATGTACTATGGTATTTTATCAATAGAAGGTAATACAAGCTAGCTCTTAAAAAAAATTATGAACTTTATTTTTTATTTTATTTTTACAATTATAATCTTATTAAGATAAAAAAGATGATCAAGTTTAGAATTGATAATACTTTTATAATAATATAGTTTTTATTGTTATTAATATTTTTTATTATATAATAATGTATACATTTTATTTTTCAATTTTCAAATTTAAGTTTTGATTAAATATCACAAAGTTTTAACTAATATATATTTTTTAATAATTCTGATCTAATTATATTGTCATTGAAGAAGATAACAAAAAGCTTTTTACTAACCTGCCACTAGGGAAGCCAGATCAATAACAGTGCAGTAAATTGTTTGATGTTTTATAAAAGAGTTGTCTCTTGAGTCTAAAAGATTGACAATAGCTACTTCTAAGACTTTGAATACAGCAAAACATTGCTCTATATAGATCCCTAGCTAGACCATAGAGAGGCAGAGCACAAAAACCTTGGCCTTCAATGTAAATCAACGAATACAGAACCACACTTTTCATGAGAGAGTTTGAGAAGTTGATGGACCTGTCGCCTCATGCACCTGGGGTTGAGGTGCCATTGTTGAAAGGTCGATTCCTGCAATTTTCTGAGCCAACAAGTTCATTTTATGGTCCAGAAGCCAATCTGCATCTACATCTCCTCGAGCTGGAGCATAATTTCTTCTTTGTCATCTTTCTGGTCGGTGAGAGCTCGCCCCAACAATAGTTTCATTTGCCAATATATTTCAATGGTCTTTATATAGTGGGATTGGCGAGAGAGAATTGCCCTAGTATCTAGGACCGAAGAACTTATGTCTACACATACCTCCTTGTCTGAAACGAAGCACCTGAGGACACGAACATCGGCTTCAACAAGGTTTATTTCGGCTTGAATTTGGGGAGGGGTGTTAGCATGGTAGGACTCTACCGAGTTCTCAGTTGTTGTAACCAGGCGGAAACTAGAGCACCCCCTTTGCTGACCAAAGGAGCCTCCCCGGAAATGATGGGAACAACCTCCTCTTACCATGAGAGCTAGGAACATGAGATTAGTAGTTGGATACTGGAACACAAAAGGGATAGAAGTGCAAGAATTCAAGTGAGGATCGGAGCAAGCAAGACCATTTGGAGGCACGTGAATGAAGTTGGGCCAAGCTCAATGGTAAAGAGGTATAAGGAGACTAGCCATGATGGGGAAATCACGCCAAGGAGAGCATTGATATGGCTAGAGTAATGGTTGGACAGTGAGGGGATGGTGAAGGTTGTGATGAATTCAATGATGTTGATACAGAGGACAGTTCTCGACGAAGCACATCGACGAAGAAGGAGATCCTTACGAGGAAGGATAATGCTTCCATTTATGTTTGGAAGTCGGGTGGTACACACAGGTGGGTTATTCATTGATTGTACAGGTGAAAGGAAGAGGGCATTCAGTAGTCAGTGTGAAAGACGAGTGTCGGCATAGCTTGAATGAGAGCCCCAAAACCAATCACTTATCTACCATCCAATACGAAAAACACAATTTTAACTATTTATCAAAATTATTTTTTTAACTTTTTCTTAATAAAAAAAGACATTAAATATCATTTCAAAATCATGATGAAAAATCTGATATATTTACATATCAGATTTATATATATGTTCTAACGGATATTTATATATCCACAACACACCACATTTGTGATGTTATCATACATTTATATATCCACTCCACTCCACTCCACATTTGTGATGTTATAGCTGCAAGGAACACATAGACAAAAAGGATCAAGGCTTTCATATTAGACAAGTGACCATTGGCCAATACCAAGGGGCGATCTAGAACCATCCATGGGCGTTTACAACACTTGGACAACACGGGGTCCCATAGATTGACTGCTATAAAGTACTTGGCCAACAGTGAAATGTCGTTAGCGCATCAGCAAGTAGGAACTTTCAGTAGTAGTACATATTATGGACAAACGACCGTCTTTCCGTACGTACGGCGCACGACGAGATTCCTTACATTTTCACATGCGCTACGTATTGGTATGTACCAATCTAATCAATAGAATTTCCGTTCACCGGTACTGACCACACGGCACCTCCGTTTGTTGGTATTCCACGTCCCTTAGATTCTGATGCACTTGGCCCAGCTGACGTTCACGTTCACCGCCCACGTGGATTTTTGTTGCAGAGCACTTTCCTTATATGGTTTGCTTCTTGCCCTTATTGTGGGAAAGTGTATTTTATTGTTGTGGTCAAAGGTAGGTTTCATGTTTGTTAATGCTCCCCAAAGTTATCTTCATCGCTAATATTGTGGCTATTGGTTAGAGTTCTGGATTGTGCATTGTTGAGTCATCAATGTCATTTCTGGATTGTGCATTGTTGACTCATCACTGTCATTTGTAGGTTACTTAGTTGCCTTTTACCACTGTCATTGCCATTCTTTTTTAAAAAGACATTAGAGGTTGTTGGGTTGGAGTGTCACTTTGTTTTATTCAGGAATAAGGATGGGGATGGGGTTGGGGATGGGATGTGGTTGGTTTAGAGTGGTCGTAATTTCACTGTTTTTTTGTCGTTGTCATTGTTTTCTAAAAAGACATTAGAGGTTGTTGGGTTAGAGTGTCACTTTGTTTTTTTTGGGGGATGGGGATGGGGATGGGGATGTGGTTGGTTCATGGTGGTCATAGCTTGATTATTCTTTTGCATGTATGGCTTTATAGAGACTATGTAGTGATATTTTTTATTAATTTCTCCTAGGTTGTATCTCTGAACAAGTCTATTGGTAATCGATGAGGGTGTTTTTAGTTTTTTTCATCTATTGTTTTGCAACTAAATGTACCTGATAGTTGTAGTTGAAGGTTTTTTTAAACCCTACTTTACTTACTATTTTGATTGTGTACGAATGTAGATTATTTTCATGTTGTGCTTGTGTTGGTTGTCAAATTGTGACAATGGTCCCTGGCATGGATTGTTCTAATCATTGTTTCATGCATTGGTAAGTGGTCATGGTAGTGCTAATTTCACTCTACTACCTACTTTACTTACTATTTTGATTGTGTACGAATGTAGATTATTTTCATGTTGTGCTTGTGTTGGTTGTCAAATTGTGACAATGGTCCCTGGCATGGATTGTTCTTATCATTGTTTCATGCATTGGTAAGTGGTCATGGTAGTGCTAATTTCACTCTACTATCTCGCAAATGAATGAGTGTCACAATGGTATTCCAATGTGTTCTAAATTTGCAAATAAGGATTTTATCGAGTTGTGTTGCTTGTTAGTGTGCTATGTGTTGTATATTGTCTATTGTGGTCATCTCTATGCTCAAGGAAGTAGTTGACTTCTGTAGCAACAAAGACATTGGAAGTGCTTGCATTGCTATTGGCAGATGACTATGTTGATACATGTAATCTCAATAAGTTTTTATATTATTCCCAAAGTTTTATGGATATATTAATATACATTTGGATTCCGTCAATTATTGTAACCAAAGAGATTTTTACCCTGCAAAATGAAAATTTCTAGACATAAGGGTCTTAGGTGTAAGTTTCCTTTTAAAATTGGAGAAGGGGGAGGTAATCATCTTTTCTCGATGATTGCATTGTGTAGAGTAGAGGAAAGATTTGTTTATTTAGCTCTCTAGAGATTATCTATACTGACCAACACTTATATTTGTTAGATTTTGAAAATTTGGAAAAGAAATTTCGTTGCGAGAAGCACATAATTTATTGTTAGAACCAATAGCTTTCTCTCACATAGTTTGATGTTTTCAATCCTTGTATGATTTTATTAAACTTTGTTGTTGTTGCAACCCATAAACTACAATGTTGGCCCCCAACCCTCTTCGAATGTCTTGATATCCATGTAATATAGCTTGCGACCTGAATTCTAGTGTGGCTATAATAAATGGAATCTTTAGCTCAATTTGTTCTATTATAGATTTGGATGAATTGCTTCATGTGTGTTTGTGTACTAGCCATCACAATTAATTATGTTTATGTACTAGCCATCACAATTAATTGTGTGCTTGTGTACTAGCCATCACAATTAATTGTGTGCTTGTACCTTAACGATATTCATGACCACTTTCTCGCTTTTGAAAACCTTATGTCTTGATGGTCTTTGGCCAAATCTAATGCACAAATAGATGTATTGATTTTCTTTCTTTGCATCTTCACATAGTTTATTTTAGAATGTTTGTTCATGTGGTTATTACTGTAGGTCACCAAACCTTTTTGCCTTGTCTTTCACTTTAGGAAATTATTGGCACCTTTATATTGTTGTTGCTAAATTGTGTTTAGTGGAGCCTCCTTAGGGAACGAGGGCATTAAATTTCTATTGCCATCCTTTTTCACCTCCACCCTAGCTCATATAGTTTCCTTGCAACAATATTGATTCTCTATGAAGGATGGAATGACCAAACTAGTGTGAACAACCACAAAGGATGAACCCAAAGTCACAACATGCCACACCAAGAATTCCAAACCATGAACCAATATGAGGTGGCAAGACATAAGCAACAAAAGATCGACAGTGGAAAGTTCAGATAAATTTATGATGATTTAGACTTTGGCCGGATGGATCTAAGGTTTAGCATGTAAGGTTTTGACTATGGAATCTGGATCGCTATGAGTAGGAGATGGATTATTTAATACATCTATGGTGTGAAAGTCATATTTTTGTGTCACATGTTCGAGGTGATTTATATTCAATAGATGGTGGGGGTATTAATAAGTTGAATAGTGATGATAGGATTGGTTCTGGTTTAGTGGTTATTGGTGGCCCTATGGTTGATCTTGGTTTGGAGGATACAAGGGGTAGTATGGTATACTCATCGAGCCACTCTACAAGTTGGATGGATTTGGCACTAAGGGTAGAAATAAGTTTGTGGAGACGTCATAAAATGATTGTTCTTTAAAGTCTAGCATGCCCAATGGGTATGATGTGGCTACTAATCATTCTCTAGGTACAGGATCTTTTGATCTAGCTTCATCAATATCATATCTACATTCATTCCACTCAATAGGTGAAACTAATGATCTTTTGGTTTCTCGAGGATTGAGTGGTAGTCATGTTTGTGTTGGGATTACATTGATGAAGGAGTGTATAGAAGTTGCTAGTGGATATGGGGATTTTCTTAGGCTTTCTTTTGTGCGAGGATTTTCTCTACCAAATGAGATTGTGGAAGGTGGTTTTTTGAGGCTCAAAGTTGGGCATTTTGAGGTAGGTCAAAGGACTAGTATAGCTTGAATGAGCCTCAAGGGGTAGCAAAGTTGAGAAATATATCAAGGCTCAGTGTTCTAGGATCATACAATGCCTCAACTTTCCTTATTGTGAAGTGACTAGTGGAAATCAATATTCTAGTGGGGTTGTCGAAGTCTCTAAAAGGTTGCAAAAGGATCCCAAAGAAGTATATTTTGATTTGGGGAAGGTAAATGATCGATTGGCATCAACTAACTCGAATAAAATTGTTATAAATCAAGAAAGAGTAATGATATAATAAAAAAAAAATTAACATATTTTAACATCATTATAATTACACAAGTTGATCATTCTTAATATAATCACGCGACAAATAATCCAACATAACCTTAACCTCTTGTTAAGGTAATCATCCAATTATCAATTACAAATATAAGAAAACCAATAAATGCTTTAGATATTCTCAAAATCATTGACCACACCTCAATTCTAAAGCATTGCATTTCTACAAAGTTTGTATCCATAAGCAAAGGCGAATGTTGTTCAAGTATTGGGAAATTTGTTAGGAATGAGAGGGTAGACTATCCCTACCAAACCTTGTAAATTTGTAATCTCTAATATTGTTATCTTGTTCTTCACCGCATTTTAAGCTCAACATGTGAGTATATCCATATTGAGTATATCCATGTGATGATGTGAGTATACCACTACCCCCACGGTCCAACCATATTTGACTGAGTACCTGAGTTAGCACTGACGAAACACACGTCCCCCTCTGTACCTACTGACCACCCACGTTTTGTAGATTCCCTTTACCTTTTCACGTGGGTTACGCAGTTCCACTGTCATGCTCATCACAGTGGGCTGACTCTCCCGTACGGCATGAACATGATTTTGACGGGACACCCCTTTAGATTCTGATGTTTTTTTGCCACTTGGTACTCGTTTACCGCCCACGCGTGTTTTACCGAATCTTGCTTCCCGTTATTACTACGAGATTAAGTTTTACCGAGTCCCGTAATTCCGTTGGCGGTTCAACCCAAACCAACCATGTGACCATCATTCATTCTGAGTAGCTGCTAAGTTCTTAGCTAACACATTATAATATATTTATTGTATTTTTAAAAATGTTTAGTCTTTAAATTTTTTCTCTATTGAAATTAAAAACGTAAATTAAAAAGATTTTAAATGACATTTATTATTCCACATTTAAAAAAGAGTAACGTCATTGCCAATGTCACGATGCCGGCTTACAAATATTCTACCTGCTTTCAACTTTATTTTCAATTATACACCTAAAATCTTAAAAAATATATTTTTTATTTTATTTTATCATATAAAATATTCCACCCCGCGAAATCATCGCAATTTTCCTTTTCCTTTTCAAGTTTCCCTTCCGCGTGTTGCATTATTGGCTCCTCTATTATTATAAAATTCATAAAGAGGCGGAATCAAATATATAGAAAACTAAATTATTGTTTATTCTTGTCATCGTATAAATGATTTTAAAAGGTATATTCTGGTCGGTCGTATAAAGTATTGTTCCCGACTTGGGCGTACTTTATGCATGATTTGGTGAGTTCATAAAAAGGTCAAGTCTATCGTTTTATTAGATTAATTAATTTAGTAAAGTAATTAGAGTTCATTAAAAAATAACATTAGAAACTTCGCATAAATCACGGGATTTATGTAATTAATTTAGTGAAGTAATTAGAATTCATTAAAAAAATAGAAACTTCACATGAATCACGGGATTTATATTTTTCTTTATGCAGTGATCATACATACGTGTCTGTACGGGGCTATTCACCTTCTTCAAACTTATCCGCTAGGTTTAATCATAGAATTTTACACTAACATTGCACTATAGCGTTGACTTTACTAATATCTTCACATGAAAGAAATAATTAACAAACATTATTTCTTTTTTAAGGGAGACACATTAAAATATTTTAGAGTGATGTAGTTTTGGTATCTAAAATTAGGAATCCTCATGTTTCATGAGTGATAATTTATTAATTTTAATTTCAAATTTTATGATATTAGTAATGGGATAGGGAATTTGGGGAATGAAGTTTCCAATTCTAACCAAAAATAAAGGGTAGTATTGTTCAAAATAAAAAAGTAATGTTAACTGGAATGAGTTAATAAGTGGATAGACTAAACTTTTTTGTGGAGTAAGTTAATCTTGTAGTAAATGAATTTTTTAGCAAAAATTTTAGATATCATTAGATTTATACAATGATCCAAGATCCATGCATGGTGGAACAATGTCCTTAAGGATCTTGCCCAATTCTAAATCAACTTAGGTTATCAAAAAATTGATTAGAGTTTTGGATTAACTTTTTGTATTGTTGGATTATGGGATCCGGAGGGAAGCTTGCTACAAGACTAGACAATTTCTTTTTTGGTGATTTTTTTGGGGGCAAGGCAAGTTTTTCCATGATTTATTCATTTTTTCAAAACTTTGATGATTTGAGTCATCAAATGGACCTAAACCCTTGAGGACAAAGTTCCATGGTCAAAGTTCTCATCTATCATGTGAAACAATGACTTCTGACAAAATTCCCATTGGATTTGGAGAAGAATTTTGATTGGAAAGGGGTTGAGTTGATCCGAAATGGATCTGAACGTGTAATGGTTGTAAGACTCAGTACTTAAGTGTAACTTGATAAGTAATGAGGGTAAGAAAACCATAAAGGACAATGCAAATTTTAGAGACTAATTAAATAAAAGAGAGAAAAAGAATTAAAGAAAATAACAAAATAAAAATAGGAGAGAGAGAGAGAGGATTGGGCACTGAAAGGTCAATCTCTTGACCTTCCCATTACCCCCAACTCTCCTATATATGTTTGTACCTAAACTCTCAAAGATTTTTTTTCGCTGGAGTTGACCAAGGGAGGACGATGCATATAGAGGCATGAGTTGCATTGTACCAAAGATTGTTAGAATAAGAAAACCAAGTAACCATTGAATGTTGGTTTTCATGTTTGGGTTTCCAGGGTAAATTTTTTGAGTTCATTATAATTGATTCCCATGTTTATTATTGTGGATCTTGTTTTATAAGAGTGCATGGTTCAAAGCCATGCTTCATTCTCTATTTATTATGCTAAATGTAATAAAATATTAATAGTAAAATTCAATCACTGCTCTCGATGGTTAATGCAATGGAAAACTTTTGTAAATGAAGATTTGATTATTGTTCTAGTAACTATATTTGGGTATTGTTGGAGACATCCTCCTCACATAGCCAATGTTACGCTATTGTATATACACAGATATCAAATCGTTGTTGCACATAACACTAATGAAACCCAACGATAAGAAAACCTAAGCTATCCATTCTAAGTTTAGAATAAATGAAGGGTGTGGATTTAAGAGCTCTTCTTCCCAAGGTCATATCCTCCTTGGTTGCTATATTATTTTCCGCGTATGTTGGAGTTAATCCATTTCTTATAAATTGTTTGGCATTCCCACTTTTCTTATTCCCATAATATGTTGCTAGTGAATACATGATGGTGAGACCTACAAGGATAGAGTGTACTCCCTGTGTATCTAATGTGTAGAGTCGATTATTAAGGTAGAACAATTGAATGCTATCACTTATTGAAATTTAGGCATCTCACTCATTATTGATCCTAAAGTGTTGTATCCCCTATTGTTGGAGCGATCACCTATTTCTATGTGAGAAACAAGATTTATCTCTAAAGGAGAAATCGTTGTGGAGAAACACATGAATTGTTTGTCCTTAAATTTTGAGCATTGGTATTTTGTGGGCTCTATTGAGATTCTATTTGTAGCTATGAGATATCTAATGTGGTTACTTTATTCAATAATTGCAAGTGTAAATTGTTGTAGGTGTAAATTGTTGTAGGTGTCAATTGTTGTGGATGTGAGCTAAAATCTATTGGATCAATGTTCTTCATTGGAAAATGGTTGTTTCTCTATGTGTTTTTGAATTTTATTAGTAGTTGGGATTTAATTGTTGCGTATTAAATAATTGTTTATGAGACTTGGCATGAGAGTGGGTGGATGCTTGAATTTCCTACGAAGATGATGAATTTAAATTTGTTCCAAATTCCCTATGTACTTTAACCTTGTAGCTAGTTTTTGCTACATCATATTGGTAACCAAAATAACATTTGCTACAAGGATTAGTTGCAAAGGTTACATTGTACAAAGAGGAATTGAGACAAAGAGGAAGGACTTGGAAACATTTTCTTTTCTGGGAAGGTTTTGA
>CBVK0100138919.1:0-13486 GCA_900067695.1 Picea abies | reverse complement strand
GCACCTCAAAAACTGAGTTTTTGGAGAGGAGCGCTCCCCCTTACACTATCTCGGAGCACCAATGCTCCCCCATACACTGTCAAGGAGCATTATGACACTCCCCTGGCCCTTTTGAGGGAGCGCTATAGATTTTGAGAGCGTTGGCGCCTTCTAAAACCTACTAGGGAGTGCTACAACGCTCTGATGGCCCTTTTGAGAGAGCGCTACCTATTCTGGGAAGTTTTCAAACTGTTGAGATGAATGGGGGAAGCATCTTTTCATTCTTGGAAAGCAGTTGAGCTCGAATCCCTAGTCCAGCCATGATCCTAGGGAAGATCCTCAACTTCCCCAAGGATATCTCAAGTGGTTGAAGCCTCTCCAAGGCTATATAAGCAAGATTTCTAACGGTGAAAGGGAGATGGAAAAGAGAGAATCATACCAAAATTATGATCTCATGAGTGGTATGGGCTGCAAAATAGAGAATGTCAAACTTATGATCTCATAAGTGAGGACTGGAAGAAGAGAATTACACCAAACTTATGATCTCATAAGTGGTGTTTGAACATAGCTGATTGGGGAAGAACTGAAAATAAGAAACTTATGATCTTGGAGGAAACTTACAGTCAGCCAAAGGAGAGTGATCAGTGAAGTTGTTGTTATCCAGGTTGTGGATCTTTCAGGAAAGGGTTAGACGAAGAGGACTTGACGAAGTTGTCGCATTCGCATATACGATTGTAAGTACTGCTGTCATTATTCTCATTAATATGACAAGCTTGGCCTATTTCTTTCTATTTTGTGTCTAATGTTACATAGACTTATCATTTATTGATAGATCTATTTTCAAGCTAATTTCAGTAGAGTAGGAAGCAGTCGTATCTTGTTTTGTCCACAGAACTCAACGAGGAGCAAAGGACTAGAGTGCAACTCGGAGCGTGCAGGGACAAACGTCGATTAAAAGGTACTTCTATTATCCTTCCTTCTCACACATTAGTTTAGATAGATTTGAAAGGAAGTCAGTGTCCACGTTAATAATTTTTCTGTCTAGGGTTAAGGTCAAGCCTTAGAGGTGATCTACCTGTCCACAGGGAGATTTTCCTACAACAATCATCAGGAAGGTACAATCGAAAATCGAGCAGATCATAATGAGCAGGATAACAAGTCTGAATCCCTTCAAGGGTGACAAAAGAAATTGGTCTTGAATACAATTGAGGATATCAAATGGATTCGAGGTCCACGATGCTCCGTAGAAAAATGTGATGAGTATTGTTCCCAAGAAATAATCTCAATATACAATCCCTACTATGTTTGGTTCGGATTTGGAGGGGCTATCTCCTATACCTTTTTGTATGCGGCCTCATGTTTATCCCCTGTGTTAGAGGGGGGTCTCGTATAAATATTATGACGTTGGACTTAAGAATATCCCTATCTTAGAATCCAATTTTTTTTTAAATGACCTTGAATAGTTTCCTCTTCACACCTAATTCAAGGTCCTAAAACCCTAAACTAGTCAGTGAACCCTACAAACAGAAAGTATAATATATTTTAAGTTAAGCATTAATGTTAAGGCTTGATTTACGCAAAGGATGTGGTCATGAAACTAATGGTTTTTTGAAGAGATGAATAGGGAATAGAATTTGAAAGAATTTGAAAGCACAAAATACTTCTAACTTAAAGCAAAGATTGCAAAACTATTTGTAAAATTCAAATTTTCTAATTAATGTTTCAAGATATTATAAATGAAAATTTCCCAAAAGGTGATTTCATTTGACTAAGAAAAACTACTTGTATTTCAGGAAATCAAGAAATAAATTTGAAAATGAGACTCTTTTCTTCTGTAAACAAACAACCTAGGCTACTTTACCAAACTAAATGCAAGAAAATAAATTCTTTTTGATTTTTTTGAACTGCTTTAACAAGAAAAACTAAAGTAAAAACGTTTTTGTTTTTCAAATGAAGAAACAGGAAAAAAGAGAAAATATAACCCAAGATTGATAGAGACCCTAAGCCAAATGCCTAAATGAATGGATTCATAAAAGAAACCAAAAGGAGGATCTAAAACTTGATAGTTGACTCTAAACCTCTAGGGAAACCAAAATAAAGCTAAGACACAAGTTAACAATGAATCTTCAACCCAAGCTAAGAACAAAAACAAAGACTTTGGGAGATTGAAGAAATTCCTAGGAAGCCTAAACTTCTATTAGAAAGAGAAATACCACTCTCTGTTAAAAACAAATTCCAAGATACATAGACACAAGTTGTTGCATCAACATCCTGCCTATGTCCACAGGATGTCTACTATACAGGGAACATATGTATGAGGGCTAAGCCAAAGCAGAGCACATACACCTCTAAGAATTTTCAAAAAATAAAAAGACTAGCGATATTAACAGGGCATGGAAAGTTGGTATGCACCTTGCAAGTGACCAAAAACCATTAAAACACTCATAGAACTTGACTAAAACTCAAAATGAAATCAAGAAGCCAATTACAAACCCAAAAACCTCCCTCAAAAACCCTAGAGAGACTCCCCAATGGAATCGCCAATTATTCTAGCAAGAAAATTCCCCTATAAGTATACCAGGGTTCTAAGTATAGGCAAAGGAATTACTCCCTAAAAGTCAATCTAATTCCTACACTACTCAAAAAATTCCACACAGATGAACCGAAAATTATAGAAGAGTAAGTCAGGATCAGTACCTTTGATCCAAATGTTTGATGCTGACTTCCTCGAGCTTGGTTGCTTCCTTGGATGTGGATTGTTAGGGTCCTAACCCACACATAGGTAGAACAATATATTCAAATGTAATAAAGGTCAATATTAATAAGGCCTTTCAATAAAATAGAATAAGGCAGATGTAATTCAATAAAATAGAATAAGGCAGATGTAAGAAGACCTAATAGAAGCTTCCACTTCTAGAAGGATCTTCCTCTAGATGCTTCTTTTTAGTATAAATAGGAGTCGAGGGTATGAGAACCCTAGATTGGATATTATTGTAATAGAGCTCTGCTCAACTGGAGGTTTCCCCCTTGAAGAGGCCCATGAACATTTCTTTCAGATTCAAAGTGCTATTTCTGTTGTTATTCTTATATCATTTCAATGTTATTGTGGTGAACGTTCTGGTTATATTGTTGTTATTCTGCCATTACTAGCATTTTATTTCAGTTCTGCATACATTTTATATCTAGTATATTACAAGTGGTATTAGAGCACTTTCCTCGGCAGAAAGTGTGGGTTAAATTGTTTTTTCAGGGTAGAGACATATTCCGACATCTTTAAGCCACATAGATCTGTTGTTACACACATAAACCCGCGGTTGAGGGATTCATACATGTAGGAAATACAAGTGGTACTTAAGCGCACATCTGTTGGCCACCCTTGTAACCCCTATTGGTATCCCTTCTAGTGGTAGTGCATCAGAAAACACCTGTGTATGGATCAACCTAGATTATCTAAAGCACTCTGTAGATAAACCGATTGGCCGCCTGACTGCTATAGTGTCACTGAAAACAACACTTGGGAAGATAATCTCTAGTACCTAGGTAGTCGGGTAGTACGACTAAGGGTACGGTCTATCCTCCTTAGTTAGTTCCCTTATATATTGGGCCAAGTACTACTGTTGGACCTCGCAAGTATATCAGAGAGTTATAGCAAAGGGAAAACCCTTGCCTGTAGAACCCTTGAATACCTAACCCTTGGGGGACAAAAACATAAACAAATTAAAACAGACAAGATCTATTGCCATGCAACTAAGTTTGGGTTGCCAAGTATATACACATTTCTTTCTGGTTAAGCATTTGGGCATTTCCTCTCTAAAGTATTCTTCAGACCAGAGTATAAATCTGTTAAAAAAAAAAGTCTGGAATTTGTTTCACCATTATTTGAGACCTATTCCACTGGATTCATCTCTTCACCCTGATCACATTCATCCATATCATTTTTTCGGACAAAATGTTTTACCCTACCCACCCATTTTCATTTTCCTCATCCTCATGGCCCATACTCGTAGCCAATACTTGGAAGCTCGCTTCAACACCTTGCAATCTGGTCTCATTGACACCCAAAAATAAGTGAAACAACTCAGTGCCAATGTTTCTGCCATCAGTAGTCCTCAATGGGGGAAATAAAACAATACCTCACCACCCATCTTGAATCAGTCTTTTCGACACTTTGCACCAAACTGCATATCCCTACAGATAACCCTTCCTCTTCCTCACCTCCACATACTAAAGGTGACCATTCCTCTCATTCCCATACCTTGCAGAACCATCACTTTCAATGTGACCTACGCCTTTCGTGGGTGGATGTGACCAAATTTGATGGCTCGGACCCCACTTGTTGGGTAACCCAAATCGAACATTAATTCTCTTTATACGACATTACATATGACTTGGCCAAACTCTAGTATGGTGTTCTCCATCTAGATCAAGAACGTTGGCAATGGTGGCAATGGAGAAAAACTTCTCATCAAGGGTATATTGCTTGGACACACTTTGTGGAAAATCTTTATGAATGCTTTGACACTGACACCAACCATTTGGGCCATTTGAAAAACCTTAAACAATTAGGAACAGTGGAAGACTTTATAGCTTCCTTTGAGCGCCTGGATTTTAGAACAAAGGGCATGTCTAATTCCTTTTTCCAAGAGTGTTTTATCAGCGGCCTCAAGGATGAAATTCAGGCCCATGTCCTCATGGCTTGGCCTAAGAGTTGGGTGGAGGCTACCAAAAGAGATAAATAAGCACAACAGGTTGTATCTTTTCAAAAATACAAACCCTCCTTTATCCTTCACCCTAAACCAGTAAATCCCACTACTCCCTCTGCTCCACTAAAGATCCAAAAATTAACCACGGTTGAAATGGTTGAATGCCAACTCAAAGGCCTTTGTTATAACTATGATGACAAATATTTCCTGAGCCACAAGTGTAAAGAAGAAAATATTTTTATGGCCATCTCCGAGGAGATTTCAGAAGAAGATGAGGAAACTCCCTTTGTGTCTGAGTCACTTGAATCCACTGACATAACCCCTCCCTCAGACCCTCTCGAAGTAGAACTAGTCATTTCTCTCAATTCTCTCACTCGCTTCTTTGCTCCCCAAACCCTCAAGCTAATCAATTACATCAAGCATTGAAAGGTCATCATTATGGTTGATAGTGGTAACACCCATAATTTTATTCATTGCTGCATTGCCCAAGAAAATCATTGCTACATCCATGCCATCAATAATTTTCAAATAAGGATTGCCAATGGTGGATCCATGAAAGGTGGAGGGTGTTGTGAAAATGTGCATCTCCAACTTGGTGACTACCACTTGAAATCCCATATGTTTTCTATCGATGTAGGAGGTTGTGACATTGTGTTGGGTGCAGACTGGCTAAGGACTTTGGGTCCCATTCTCATGGATTTTAAAGACTTAACCATGTAATTTGACCAGGAGGTCCACCAATATAATTTCCAAGGCATCACTATTGGTTCACCTAAGATCATTAGTTCCCATCGTATGGAAAAGACGCTCAAAAAGGGTCATTCTGGTGTTATCACGCAACTCCATGCCATACAAGCAACATAGACACCCTCAGTACCGCAAGACCTCCAAGCCATCCTTTCTAAACATCAATTGGTCTTTTCCACTCCCCAAGGCCTCCCTCCTTCTCGTGTTGTTCATGATCATTCCATTCCCCTTGTACCCAGAAGCCTTCCTCCCAATATCCATCCATATCGTCACCCCTTTTCCTAAAAAAATGAAATTTAGAAAATGGTCTAGGAACTCCTTAATGCAGGTGTTATCCACCCTAGTATGAGCCCCTACTCATCTCCTATGGTAATGGTCCTAAAGAAAGAAGGTTCTTGGTGAATGTATCCTGACTTCCGTGCCCTCAACAAACTTACCATCAAAGACAAATTCCCCATTCTGGTCATTGATGACCTCCTGGATGAATTGAGTGGTGCCCAATTCTTCACTAAAATGGATCTCCGTTCAGGCTACCACCAGATATGTATGAAAGATTTAGACACTCCCAAGACTACCTTTAGAACTCATGAGGGCCACTATGAGTTTTTGGTCATGCCTTTTGGCTTATGTAATGCCCCCTCCACCTTCCAAAGACTCATGAATCATGTCTTTCGTCCTTTTCTCTGCCATTTTGTCTTAGTTTTCTTTGATGATATCCCCATCTATAGAAAAACCTGAATAGACCATCTTGCTCATGTGGATCGAGTTCTCCATCTACTCTCTCAGCACCAAATTTTCCTGAAACATTCTAAATGTGCTTTTGGCACCTCAGAAGTAGAATACTTGGGTCATCTGGTTGGCAAAGATGGCGTTAGGGTGGATCTTAAAAAGATTAAAGCTATGAAAGAATGGCCTCACCCAAAGAATCTTAAGAGCTTGGATGGATTTCTAGGCTTAACAGGGTATTATCACAAGTTTGTTAAGAATTATGGGAGGATTGCAACACCTCTCAATGCTCTCCTAAAAAAGAACTCTTTCAATTGGATTACAGCTGCTGCTCAAGATTTTCAGACCTTGAAGATGGCCATGTGCACCACTCCAATCCTCGCCCTTCCCTATTTCAAAAAGGCCTTTGTGTTGGAATGTGATGCCTCAGGGAAAGGAATTGGTGTTGTCCTTATGAAAGAGGGTCGACCTTTGGCCTTTACCAGCAAGAAACCATCTGAAAGAAATATGGGCAAATCCATCTATGAAAAGGAAATGTCGACTATTCTGCATGTTGTGGATCTATGGCGTCCTTATCTATTGGGGCAACGTTTCCAAATTAAGACACACCATCAAAGCCTCAAGTATTTTCTAGAACAACACATTTCCTCCCCAAAAAAACAAAAATGGGTGACTAAACTCTTTGGATATGATTATGAGATCATTTATAAGAAAGGCAAAGACAATGTGGTTATGGATGCACTTTCCCGAAAATATGAAGACGAAGGATCCCTTTTTTCTCTTTCATTCATTGTACCAAATTGGCTCTAAGACATTCACCGGGAATGGATACAAGATCCCAAAAGTTCGGAGTTGATCCACCAATTGCAGTCCAAGGCTGCAGCTTCCCTAGGGTGCTCTTGGCTCCATGAGGAACTTCGATACAAAGGTTATTTGTATTTCAATAAACAATCAAAGCTTAAATCCACGGTACTTTATGAGCTTCATGCTACACCCATAACAAGGCACTCCAGGTTCACAAAAACCTATGACAGGGTCAAACGTTCATTTTTCTAGGATGGTATGAAACAAGAAATTCATAATTTTGTAGTTGAATGTGATGTGTGTCAACACAAAAAGGTAGAAACAGTCAAATCACCGGGCACACTACAACTGCTCCCAATTACACCTTCTATTTGGAAGGATATCTCTATGGATTTTATTACTGGCTTACCCAAATCAAGAAAATAAATATGTCATCATGGTGGTTTTTAATCATATTTCCAAGTATGCTCATTTTTGTGCCCTTCAACACCCATTTACAACATCCACGGTGGCTCAAATCTTCATGGATCAGGTCTTCAAGATGCATGGAAACAACTGTTCAAGATACAAGGCACCGAATTACATCTCAGCATAGCTTATCATCCCCAGACTGATGGCCAAACAGAAGTTGTCAAAAAGTGTTTGGAAACACATTTGAGGTGTTTTTCCTCAGAAAAGAAAAATCACTGGGCTCAATGGTTACCCCTAGCTTCTGAAAATGCTCGGACAAGTTGCCCATTAGTTAGCTTTGCCCAACAATTTGAAGCTACATCCTATTTTTCATGTTTCATGCTTAAAGAAGGTGATTGGAGCTAAGTTCCGAATTCAAACCAACCTTTCAGAGTTAGCTAAATAAGGATCCATTTGGCTACATCCAGAAGCAATTTTGGACTAGTGTGAGCATCACCTATGTCAGAGAACCATTAAGTAAGTGCTAGTACAGTGGAAATATACAACTCCAACAGATGCCACTTGGGAACCAGCTACCATTATGCATCAATTTCCTCATCTCAAGCCTTGAGGACAAGGTTTTTTTTAAGGGGGCGGACATGTTAGGGTCCTAACCCGCACATAGGTAGAATAATATATTCGATTGTAATAAATGTCAATATTAATAAGGCATTTCAATAAAATAGAATAAGGCGGATGTAAGAAGACCTAATAGAAGCTTATTCTTATAGAAGGATGTTCCTCTAGATGCTTCTTTTTAGTATAAATAGGATTCGAGGTTATGAGAACCCTAGCTTCGATATTATTGTAATAGAGCTCTTCTCAACTGGAGGTTTCCCCCTCGAAGAGGCCCATGAACATTGCTTTCAGATTCAAAGTGCTATTTCTATTGTTATTCTTATATCATTTCAGTGTTATTGTGGTGAATTTTCTAGTTATATTGTTGTTATTCTGCCATTACTAGCATTTTATTTCAGTTTTGCATACATTTTATATCTAGTATATTACATCAGTCTCCTCCAAAAGTGGACCTGGGTGCTACCTCAACTCTTAGGAAAACAAGGATACCAATATTCTACTTCTATTAATGAATTAGGGTTAGATATAACTCATTATGCATAAACCAAACAAAATACATAAAGATATCATTTGGGACATGGAAAAAGATTCTTTTATTCAATATTTGAAGATTGGAAATTACAACCATTGCAGGCTGACACTCTGCGAACCTAGTCTGGGATCCTCTTAAATTTTCTCCAAGTGCACCTTCCAAATTCCTTCTCTCACAATATGCTAATCACTCCAATGGAAGGGAAGGGATTGTATGGGAGAAAAGGTCTAGAAAGGGAATGCATATGCAAGAACTCAAAAAAGGTTGCAAATACTTGGCCAAGGAGGGAAAGGGGATTTGGGCAGAGTTTCACAATTATAATGCTTCATTGTGGAATGAGACCCCAAGACCTCTTTTTATATGACAAAAGGATAGTTAATTAGTTTGAGGATGGGCTACAATAGGTTAAATGGTTGGGAAACCTCCAATATCCCATTAATTCCACTGAATTCCTTGCAATTTTTTATTTTTCACAACTTTTGGAGGTATACGTGAGTTGTTTAATGTGAAACTAGAATATGTACGTGAGATTTTTAGCATGCAAAAAGAATATGTATGTGTGTGTTAGTGCAACAGGGTGCATACATGCTCCAAAAAATGGTTTTTTAAAGAGAGTTCCTCACCAATGATTTGGAAAATTATGCAAGTAGGAAGGACAATGTCGTGTATGCATAGGTAGGGCATTTTAGGGCTATAACAATAAATGATTGACAAGTGGATTCCACTTAAATTTGTATGGAAATAATCATGTTTGAATGATGTGGGCATGGACTATTTTTTCATGTGTTAGGTGTTTTTCCATAATTGAGTCCTACAATAGTTCTTTTGGGACCACGTTAATTCAGGATCACACTAGGTTGACCTTACCCGAAATTCCAATAAAATAATTAAAAGTGTAATAAAGGTGTAACTACCCACAGGTTGGCATGTTAATAGCCTCCATTGCTCACAAAATTGGATAGCATTGACATGATAAGACTAAATTCGATAAAATCATTGACATGATAAGACTGTAAATACATTATGTTACTTGCAATTACATCTTTATTGTCCTTTCCCTTGGTGACTTCACATAGGTTGAGTAAATCACGAATTACTTGTTGGAAATTTGGTTGTCATTGATTTCAACCTTGATAAATAGGTGAAGTATCATTGATTCATTGGTTTGAGAATCATTGTCCATATTGGACATATTGTTATGAAGGTCACCAGAATGTCAAGCATCATCAATATTGGAGATAATGTTATGAAGGTGACTTGAATGTCAAACATTGTCAATATTGGACACAATTTTATGAAGGAAAATTGAATATCATTAGAAAGATAATATTGACTAATATATTGTATGATCTTGATACACTCATACTATATTGTATAAGGTTGATATTGTTTCATTAACATCTATGCATGAACGAAGAAACTATGAAGAAATTGTCTAGATAAAAAGGGTAAATGGATAATTCAATATGGATCCATACAAATCACAAATAAATAAGTTAATAATACATGGTTCATTAAAAGTGATTCATTAAATATCAATTGAAGAAGAATCTAGAGATGAGACAGAATGTCAATTGTGGATGTTTGATGAGGAAGCATTGAGACCATTGAGTCACAAGTCGATTCAATTAAACCAACAATAAGGTTGACTATCTATAATTTGATCGAATACAAGATGAGTCGAAGACAAGTTGACTGACTACAAGCTTGTGGATTGAATGAAGTTGGAGAAGACAAGTCAATCAATTTCAAGATGAGTTGAATATAATTCGACCAATTGAAAGTTGAAGTCAAAGGAAAATTGATTCAGGAAATACAAGTCGTCCAAAGCAAGTCGAGACGACCAAAGTTGAATTTCTCAAGTTGGTTTTCTTCCAATTTGAGTCGTTCTAAGAAGGAATTTACCTAAAGTTGAAAGTTGAAGAAAATTTAAATACAAATCAGGTAGAGGATAAAGCATGATGGGTCAAGTAGAATTGAAATACTCAAATCAAAATTTCTCTTGGTTGAGGAGACCAAAAATATGTTTATCAATCGAATGAGGAAGAAAATAAAAAAAATGGTGAAACCAGGCCAAATATTTAGTGAATAGAAATTTAGAGGGGACCGATTTTAATAGAACCATGAAGTAAAATTTTTACAAGTTGAGTTTAAATAATCACCAACAAAGGATATATGTGGAGGTTGATTTAGACATTCACAAAAAGGTAATATGTATTGAAGGCGATTTGGCATCCGATGACGAAAGGAAAATATATCCAAGTTGTCTTCAAATAACTTCATGTACCATCCACCTCACACATGTTCTGGGAAAATTTCACATGTGTTGGCTAATTGGGCATGTTCTGCAAAACACCCATTTCATATAATTTTAAAATTCGTTTTCATCACTCTAGAATATTCATACGAAAATCACTATCTAAATTGGTGTAAAAAGATTAATTAATAAAAGTAACCATTTATGTTAATTAAATGAAGGGGTGCAATGTTTCATACCAAAAGGACACAATGTTTCAAAGTGACACCTTTTGGAGGACTATATAAGTAAAGGAATATGAAGGGAAGAGTGAATCTTGGTGGATATATATATATATATATATATATATATATATATAAAATATTGAATGAAAGTTCATTCTATCAGGTTGGTGCATGCTTACAAGATGAGTCCTGTCATGAGGATTGGATTCCACACATCTCAGTTGGATCTGAGATCAACAATCTGGGTCCTTTTGTGAGGGTTTAATTGCTCATTTATGTGAAGTACCTAAGTAAATCTATAAATATAATCCCCACAAATTTTGAATACACAATCGATCCATAGAGAAATATATAAGAAACCACACTTTTATTATAATAAAACCCTTGAGGGAGGACAACACCATACACTAGATAATATTATGGAAGGGATCCTCTCCTGTTCACTTTTCTCTTTGAGGGGGAAACCTCCTAATGAGCATCTGATCCAAATACAATAATTCTCTTCATATATCATTACATTGCTTGAACCCATTTATATAGTGCTACCAACCACATAAGAATATTCTAAAGGAAGAACCTTCTAGAAGCATAACTTTCTAAGAAGTCCTCTTACATTTATTATACCTAACTACCATAGTGGGCCTTATTTAATACTATAGTGGACCTATTCCACCTTACATTGAATAGCCTCGACTATTATCACTATGGGCCCTCTGGCCCCCCCACTACCTCTCTAGCTACCTAATATTCCATCCACCTTATGAGATTTTTGTCCTCAATGCTTTCTATGAGGGTGTACAACCATATACGAGGGTCCCATGGATAATTTTGGACCATAGTGTTGAAGTAGAATAGAGAAATAGAGTCCCATGTAGAAATGAAACCCACCATGCTGAAGTAGTCCAACCACCATTGTAAACCAGGGTCCCATTTCCAAGTGTTCATGTGAAATCCACGTGGAAGATATATGAACTCAAGAACCAACTGAAAATGATGCTCCAAAGAGCTACAATGATTATGGGGATCCAAATATGTTGATCCCTCCATATCCAAAAAATAATCTGAATAACACACTAATACTGGAGAATAATGAAAAGTAGTATTCATAGAAGGCTCTAGACTACTCTTCATAATGTTCTCTACATAAGGTGGAGTAGAGTCATCAATTAAAAGATGAAAGAAGTTATCATCCAAGATATTAGAATTCTCCATATACTAATGCTCACAATATTCCTCATAATCATACCAAGCATATATTTCTTAAGTATATTCTGATGTGGTGTGAATGTACATGAGATTCCTAATATATCTCTCACGTGTTGCAAGTCAGATCTCTTCAATAACTTCCATATTGTGTTGAAATTGTGCATTGGAGTCTTCCAGTTTGCGTTGTAGGGACATGAATGGTTGAAAGTAAATATCCATGGGAAACACCACATATAATATACCAAAAAAAATATTTGAAAATCCTCTATCCAATGGAACTAATCTAGTAGAAATCTGATCACCCTATGAAAATTTATGAACTCCGCAGTTTTTTCGCCATCACGAAAACCCCCCAAAACGGTTGATTTTAAATCAACGATATATTCACTTTTGGAGCTCCGATTTGGTTTCTTTGTTTTTTAAAATAATCTATTTTTGAAACAATAAATCATATATGTAGTTTTTTTTATCAAATCCGGCCTCCAGATGCTACATAAATCAAAAACTCTTGCCATTGTTCGCAGATAAAACCCTGAAAATTTGCATATTTTAAAATGTTGATATCTTGACATCCCAGAGGAACTTATATATACAACCTTTTTCTTCAAATTTTTCACAAAAGTATACATAAAATTTATGGAATTTCACAGACCTCTTTTTCTTCTCCGAAAAAATCTACAAAAAAAAATTAAAATCCCACACTTCTTGCGAAGGAAAGTTCTCTGATACCACTTGTTAAGTACCAAAGACTGAATACAAAAGCACCACAATAGGTATACATGAAAAATTTGTAAAATCTCATTTATTATTATCAAACCCTTAGGGTAGGGAAACACCACACAATGGATCCTATTATGGAAGGGATCCTCTCATGTTCACTTGCCTCTTCGAGGGGGAAACTTCCTAATGCGCTTCCACTCCAAATTCAATACTTCTCTTCATATATCATTACATTGCTTAAATCACTTTGTATAGTTCTATGAATGACCTAATAAATTCTAGAGGAAGAACCTTCTAAGAAGTCCTCTTACATTTATTATATCTAACTAGTATAGTGGTCCTTATTTAATACTATAGTGGACCTAGTCCACCTTATATTGAATGACCTCCACTATTATTACTATGGGCCCTCTGGGTCCCCCACTACCTCTCTAGCTACTTGAAATTCCACCCCCCTTATGAAATGATATGATACCACTTTTTAAGTACCTAAGTATGTTGGAAGATTGGTTGTTGTCATTGATGTCAACCCTAGTCATGGGTTTTGGACCACAAGATT
>CBVK0100138918.1:0-13961 GCA_900067695.1 Picea abies | reverse complement strand
TCTTCCGATCTCACCATATTAATGAAGTTTTTAGTTATCCAAAACTTGTGCAATTTCTAGATTTGATTTTCAACCATCTATGTTCTTCATGTATTGTTATATATATATATATATATATATATATATATATATNNNNATGTATTGTTATATATATATATATATATATATATATATATATATATATATCTTTTTGATTTGACATACATAAAAGGACAACTTGTTTGGTGATTTTGTGAAAATTCCACTCCTAGGTGACTAAAGTCCTTATGATCTCAATTAAACATGTAAATTGCATAATTTAGTTAATGATGAAATTAAATTCAAACCATGGCATCAATCACATAATAGTTGGAAACTAACTAGTGGAATTATAAAATCAATTTCACACATACACATGTAATTACTCCTTCCAAATCGGTTTTTCAGTCCTTCAAAAAAATTACAAGTATACCTCCACAAGCTGCCCAAAAACAGCAGTTGCACGGTTACCAAAATCACCCTAAACTAAGCAAAACACTTGCTTGAGAAGTACGGCCTATTGTATGGTTGTACGGCCTTGATGTATGGACTATACGATCGATTGTATGATACTGTACAGCCTTTGTTTGTACGACTATACAGACCTTATTCATATGACTGTATGGATCCCTGTATTCGCTACCCGAAAATGCCTCTTTCCAAATAGTTGCTCTCTCTCTCAGTCACTCTTCTTGTGTGTGTGAACTCTTTATCTTCACTTGTCCTTGTACTTTTCGCTGAGACCAAAACCCTAATCTATTTTTTAGTTTACTCCCAGTCTAAGTCATGCATGCATGGGATACACTTTTTTAGACTTAACAACTAAATACAAGGCTAACTTTTTTACTAAAGTGAATTACAAAATAGAATTACTTTTCGAAAATATCTCGAACTACTTCTCACACGTTCACACTGAACATGTGTAGACTTCAAAGGTTCCTATCCAAACTATATTTCTCAACACTCCATATTAGCAAGGAAAGAATTCTGCAGCAATCCAAGTCTGTCTCTAAATGGCTCAAACTTCCCTCTTGCCAAAGGCTTGGTCTAAATATCAACTACCCATTGATCCGTGGAAATATATTGGAGCTTCACTACTCCCATCTGAATCATGTCTCGTATGAAGTGATCTCTGATCTCTGTTGAGCTAAGTGCCACGAAAGTCTGCTTCTCGGTGAACCAAGATACCATCATTAATCCCAAGCTAAAATAGCACCATGAGGTGTTCTTCCTATATGTTGCACTGCCTACCCAATCAGAGTATGAATACTCCTACAACTTCACTTCACCATATCCAAAATATCTCAAACCATATTCCATTGTGCCCCTCAAATATCTGAGCACATGTTTCGTTGCTACCCAATGCTCTTGCCTTGCCTCAACCATGAACTAACTCAAGGTGTTCATTGTAAAACAAGCATGGGACTACTTCCCACTTATTACAAAGCCCCGAGGTTTCTCTATGTACACTTCCTCAATCATTCCATTAAGGAAAGTTGTCTTCACATCCATCAGATATATCCTCCATCCCATAAATGAAACCAAGGACATAAGTGCTCTAATGGAAGTGTACCTAGCGACTGAAGCAAATTTTTCCTCCTAGTCCACTCCCTCTCTCTCAAAGAACCCTCTCGCCATAAACCTCAATTTGAACTTCTCGATGTTTTCATCTGCAACATGCTTGATCTTGTAGAGCCACCTGGAACTCACAACTGACTTCCCCTCCAGTCTCGGCATTATGTCCCAAACAACATTCTCCATGATGGAGGTGTACTCCACCATGGCATCCCACCATACGTGCTAGTACGCTGCCTCCTGAAAACTGGAAGGCTCGAAATCTAGAACGTTGCTCACCAATGTCATATAGTCTAGAAACTTCTTCAGAGGTCTGCTCTCTTTGAATGTGCTCCTAGGTGTCTCAACATTCTCCTAAGCATCTCTAAATGCCTGAGTGAACCATCAAGGTCTCCTAACAGAAATGGAAGGGGCTCTTGTCTTCCCCTCTTCACCTGAAGGTTGTTGTTACACTACCCTGTAAATCACCGGACCCAAGCTCAATCTTCAGAGCTTCCTACTCCTCATCCTCTGTCACTAGGTCTAGAATCTCCTTAGACTTATGCTCACTACTTGGGAAAGCAGTCTTGGCATGTTTGCCAAGTGTCCACCCTCTGCATACACCATGTTGCTCAATACTAAACTCTAGAAGACCTGGGACTATCTCCCTCAGTATAGGCAACGCCTTGTGATGCAGTTGCCCCATCCTCTTGTGCCAGAACTCGTAGAAGTTGTCATTGTTATGCACCATGGCTCAAAAAAGTTAACCCTGCAACCTATACAACTTACCTTCTCTAACCCCTATTACCTACATTGTATATGGTCTAGATTCCTTTGATCTGATGAGGACTTGTTGGTTCCTGAACTCCACTGCAAAGCCCTTATCCTCCATAACCAAAATTGAAAACAAATTCTTCCAGAGACTCAATAACAACAAGACATCGTCAAAATCTAAAGAATTACCTGACTTGAGGTCGAAGGGAATAATACCAACTCATGCTACTGGGTTCTTGGCATCATCACCAAGCTTAACCTGTACTCCTGAGTCCTACTTCTTCTGAAAAGAAAACAATTGTCAGGTTGATGTCATATGTCGAGATGCCCCACTACCCACATAACACGCATTCCTCATAATTGTGCTAGTAGAAAGGCAAGATACCAATGAGCAATCCTTCTCGAACTTGGCAACAAACTCGTTCATCTGAGTTTTTGCGGAGGTTGCTACCTACTTCTGTTGTTGCTCCCCTTTACCCTTATTCTTCTCTGGACATTGTGATGCATAATGACCATGCTTATGACAAATGAAGCACTTGATTTTACTCAAGTCCTTCTTTCTTGGCTATGAGGTTGACTCCTCACTCTTTCCCTTACCTTTGTTGGGTCCTTTACTTTTACCCTTATTTGACTGACCAAATAGAACAAGGTTCTCTTCACCATCCTTATTGTTGGCCTTTGACTCCATCCAAGTCTCCTCCTATATACAATCATCCAAAAGCCTCTCAAAGTTAGGAAGGTTCTCCCGAGAATAAATACCTTTAACAAATAATTCCCATGAAGTTGGGAATCTATTCAACCAAATAGAACAAGGTTCTCTTCACCATCCTTATTGTTGGCCTTTGACTGCATCCAAATCTCCTCCTAGATACAATCATCCCAAAGCCTCTCAAAGTTAGGAAGGTTCTCCCGAGAACAAATACGTTTAACAAATAATTCCCATTAAGTTGGGAATCTATTCGGTGCCATGTTCATTAGCTCTACTTCTTCGACCTTCTCCCCAATTGTTGCAAGTTGATCATGAATACGTGTGACCTTCATAAGGTAACTAGTGACTATATCTAATCTGGTCATCATTATGGATCTGAGTTTGTTCTCCAATATCATCTTCCTGTTTATGTTCTGACTCTGGTACAGATTAACCAGGGCATCAAACATCTCCTTCATTATCTTCTTCTCAAATACATGAGGGATCAAATGATCCTTTATAGTAACTAAGATCATTTGTTTGGCCTTCACTTCCCTCTTGTTGTGAGCTACCAATTGATGTGGATCTGTAGGCGGAGTCACAACGTCCTTGATAATATTTCAGAGATCATTCTCTTCTAGTAAGAATGCAACCCTCCCTTTGATGATAAGAAATTCGAGGCACCATCCAATATGTCCTCAAACTTGAGGCACGTTGTTACCATCTCTAAGGTCTACTACATATTGAATTTTAATGCTTAGCTCATGCACATGTAGTTTATTTCAATTTAGCATGTACTAGAACCATAAACAATGCAGCAATACTATACACAAGTGCTGCAATAACCAAGATCACAAGAAGAATAACCATGCACAAGAACACAAGAGTTTATCCTGGGAAAACCCTTCTCAATCAAGGGAAAAACCTAGCAATCTTTTGCTATATTCTCAAGAGAAGAGATCCCCCACACCATAGACCTTAGCACACAAGAGGGTGCTTACAAAACCTAGAAACTTGCACCTAAGATAAGTACGCACTTCAGTCGTACAACTCAACTTGAGAGAATGTTACAAGTGTGTGAGTGAGTTAGATCCACAATGGGGATCTACTCCTATTTATACAAGACCTAGCACATCAAGAGGATGTGTCTATTGGCACAATAGGGCCGACCTCTTCAACTGAATAATATAATTAATCATTACACAATATTAATTATCTCTTACATGGTGGGGCCGACTTGTACCCTTTACAACACAAATTAGGGTTAAAACAAATCTTACTCTCAGACAATATAGCAAGGATCTCTCTCATCCTCTAGTGCTCAGCCACTAGGGACACGCCCACATGTGCTCACCCACAGGGACGTCACTCTCAACAGATTAACTCAACAGAGTCCACAGGAGTACCATCTGGAGAGCCATCTCAAGTCAGCTCAACTAAGTCTATAGGAGTTCGACAAGAGACCATCTCAAGTCAGCTCAACTTAGTCCAGAGGAGCACAACGAGATTTCACACGTCATCTCAACTCAGTCCAGAGGAGAGTGACACACCCATCACATGGGCTCTCTCACAGACGTCTCAACTCAATCCAGAGAAGAATGATCTGGACAATGTCTCATGAAGCTGCAATCAACAACACTACATAAACTCCCAAATCTAAAAATAAAACTTTGAAACCCTCTAACTATTGGTCCTTTCCAACAATTGATTTACCACTAATCAGAGAAGTTAGTCCTGATACCATGTGAAAATTCCAAGCTTAGGTGACTAAAGTCCTTATAATCTCAATTATTCATGTAAATTGTTGAATTTAATTAATGGTGAAATTAAATTCAAACCATAGCATCAATAACACACTAGCTGGAAATTAAATAGCAGAAGCATAAAATCAATTTCTCACATAAACAGGTAATTACTCCTTCAAATCACCTTAGGTTATTAATTTTCCTGTCAGAAGTTAGGTTAGGTCTTTCTTTGTTCACGTAACAATACACAACAGATAGGAAAGCTCTGAAAGGCCCTATTATATATAGATATAAGAGGATCATAAAGAGCATATGTCTATACCGATGGATCAACCGGTTATGCTGCTCTTGGAGCTTACTTTGTGGCTAGTGAAATGGTCCCAGCACATAGAATACCTCTGCAATGTTTCCCTATGGTGTTGGAAGTACAACATTCGGTTGAACCCACTCACTACTAACTGAATGACACATTTGTGAAGGAAGATGATGTACAGATACATCACAGGCACAGATATCTATACCCTGGTACATATAATCCTTATGATGATCATAAACAAGCATTGGATCTCGAACAATGAACTTTGAAACTGGAGGATCTAAAATTGGATCATCAATCGGTTAAAGGTAAACATTCGGTTCGCTTTGCTATTGTTCCTTGCCCCTTCCTTTGAAAAACTTAAAAGGAAACCTCCACAAGTTGCCCAAAAATAGCAGCTACACAGGTACCGAAATTACCTTGAATTGAGCGGAACGCCTGCCTGAGAAGTACAGCCTATTGTACAACTATATGGCATGAATGTACCAATTGTATGGATTGTACGACCTCTGTCTGTAAGACTCTATGAACCTATCCATATGAATTTACAGATATGTGTGGTCATGTCCATACAACTGTATGGAACTATACGGATCCCTATACGCCATGTACTTGCAGCCCAGAAATGCCTCTTTCATGTTGGCTCCTCTCTCTCTCTCTCTCTCTCTCTCTCTCTCTCTCTCTCTCTCAACCTGCTCAATTGTTCTTGTGTGCGTGAACTCTCTATCTTGACCTCTCTTTATAGTTTTAGCTAAGACCAAAACCCTAATTTATTTTTGAGATTGCTCCTAAATCTAAGTCATCCATGCATGAAATACACTTTTTTAGACTTAACAACTAAATATAAGACTTTCACTTTTTTATTAAAGTGAATTATAAAATAGAATTAATTTTTGAAAATAGAATTACTTTTCGAAAATGTCTCAAACTACTTTTCACATGTTCACACTGAACCTATGCGGAAGTTCATGTCTGAGCTATAATTCTCAACACTCCCTCTTAGCAAGGAAGAAATTCTGCACCAATCCAAGTATGTCTCTAAATGCTTCAAACTTCCCTCTTTCCAAGGGCTTGGTTAAAATACCAGCTCCCTACTAATCGGTGGGAATATATTGGAGCTTCACTACTCCCCTGTGGATCATGTCTCATATGAAGTGATCTCTACTCTATGTTGAGCTAAGTGCCACGGAATTCTACTCCTTGTTGAACCAGGATACCATCGTTGATCCCAAGCTAAAGTAGCACCTTGAGGTGCTCTTCCTATCTACTACACTACCTGCCCAATCTAAGTCTAAATACTCTTGTAACTTCACTTCACCATCTCCAAGATATCTCAAACCATACTCCATTGTTCCCCTCAAATACTTGAGCACATGTTTCGCCACTACCCAATGCTCCTGCCCTGGCTCCACCATGAAATAATTGAAGGTGTTCACTGCAAAACAAACATAGGACTCTTTCCCACTTGATTCAAATCCCTAAGGTTGCTCTATGTACACTTCCTCCTCAATCATCACATTAAAGAAAGTTGTCTTCACATCCATCAAATATATCCTCCATCCCATAAATGAAACTAAGGACATAACTGCTTTAATGGAATGTACCTGGCGACTAGAGAAAAAGACTCCTCGTAGTCCACTCCCTCTCTCTAGGAGAACCCTCTCACCACAAACCTCGCTTTGAACTTCTCAATGTTACCATATAGCATCCTTGATCTTGTAGAGCCATGTGGAACTCACCACTGACTTCCCTTCCAGTCTTGGCACTATGTCCCAAACATCACTCTTCATGACGGAGGTGTACTCCACCGTGGCATCCCACCATACCTACTGGTCTGCTACCTCTTGAAAATCGAAAGGCTCAAAATCCAGAATGCTTCTCATCAAGGCCATATAGTCTGGAAACTTCTTTGGAGTTCTACTCTCTTTGAATGTGTTCCTAGGAGTCTCAACATGCGCCTGAGCATCCCTTAATGTTTGAGTGAACCATCGAGGTCTCCTGACAAAAGTGGAAAGGGCTCTTGTCTTCCCCTCTTCACCTAAAGGTTGTTGTATTGCCCTAGAAACCACTAGTGACCCAGGCTCAACCTTTGGATCTTCTCACCCCGCATCCTCTATCACTAGGTCTAGAATCTCCTTAGACCTATGCTCGCTACTTGGGAAAGCAGCCTTGGCATGCTTGCCAAGCATTCACCCTCTACATACACCATGTTTCTCAATACTAAACTCTGGAAGACCTAGGACTATCTCTCTCATAATGGCAATGCCCATGGTGCAAGTCCCCATCCTCTTGTGCCACAACTCGCACAAGTTGTCACTGTTATGCACCCAGGCTCGAACAAGTTCACTCTACAACTTGTACAACTTACCTTCTCTAACCCCTATTACCTTAGCTATATCTAGGATATATTCCTTTGATCAAATAAGAACTTGTTGGTTCTTGAACTCCATTGTAAATCCCTTATCCTCCATGACTGAAACTGAAAGAAAATTCTTCTTAAGACCTAGTACAAACAAGACATTATCAAAATCTAAAGAATTACTTGACTCAAGTTGGCAGGGAATAGTACCAACTCTTGATACTGGGTACTTGGAATCATCACCAAGCTCAACCTATACTCCTGAGTCCTTTTCTTCGGCCTAGAAAACAATTGTTGTGATGATATCATATGTCGAGATGCCCCATTGTTCACATACCACACATTCCTTGGAATCGTGTTGGTAGAAAGGCAAGATACCAACGAAAAATCCTTCTCGAACTTGGTAGCAAACTCGTTCATCTGAGTTTCTACAGAGGTTGCTACCTACTTATGTTGTTTCTCCCCTTTACCCTTCTTTTTCTTTAGACACTGTGATGCATAATGACCATGCTTATGACAAAAAAAGCACTTGGTTTTACTCAAGTCCTTTCTTGACTGTGAGGTTGACTCCTCATTCTTTCCCTTAGCCTTGTTGGGTCCTTTACCTCTGCCCTTATTGGATTGACCAAACAGGTCTAGATTCTCTTCACCATCCTTCTTGTTGGCTTTTGACTCCATTTGAGCTTCCTCCTAGACACAATCATCCCAAAGCCTCTCAAAGTTAGGAAGGTTGTCCAAAGTGTTGTCGCAAGAGTTGACTCTAGGTTGTAGTAGAACCAAGCCTTAGCACATTTTAAATGAAATAATAATTTGTTGTTTGATCAATCATATGAGGCTTCTAGAACTAGGTCTGAAACAAGCCTTTCACTCATTTATAGATCAGAAATGAAGAGGCATGACCTCATTTGTCTAATTTGATTAAATAAAGAAGATGGATAGAGGATAGGGGATGAAGAAGACTGAAATAAAGAGTTAGGTATCTAATTCCGATAAGTCTAATCTTCATTTCAATAGAGGAATGACAAAATAACTTCGAAAGACAAACATGCATATATATAACTTGTAATCTAGGCAGAAACAGTCAAGCTACAGGTCTTGTTTTGCTCACAGCATAAACAGAGGAAAAGTTGAACCTAACAGGCTACCCAATAAATGACTATAGCAGAGGTATCACTGAATTAGAGTCATTAAAAGCTGAATATGTAAAATAAGGAAGAACGAATGAATGTGAACCTGAGAAAACAATAAAGAAAAGACAGAATTACACAGTGACGAGGTATAGAATCTCTTAGCATTCTGTTCTAGATTTGCTGAAAGAAAATGCATTACAAACCCAGCCCCCCCCCCCCCCCCCCCCCCCCCCCTAAAAGGCTCTTGGGTTGTTCCCCCCTTTTCTCATTCTCCCAAAAACGCTTATTTAAATCACCAACATAATATTAACTATAAACCCGTTACATTACTCAATCTTTATGCTAAAAATAATCTAAAAGAAATCTCAATTTGTTTAGAGGAATATGGAAACGGTTTGCCTTCCTAGAATTATGTAGTTGTCAGATGCTTTGCCACCTTCTTAAAACCTATGCTAATAGCTTTGACAAGTGGCGTATCTGATTCATGGATGGTCTCATTGTATCGTCTATTCATTTGCCATCTGCGTGCGAATATTCAAAAGCTCGGCTTCCGCCCTCTTTTTTCTTTGACAGAAGGCGTTTTCACTTGGATTAACACACCTAAGCCGTATTCTTTGATCTCTTCCACACCCAGCCAACGAACGCTCAAAGCATTTGTCTTGGGAAGCCTTCGGCAAAATATTTCAAAAACATTGGATCAAATAAATCGATTATCTGATCTTGATACGCTTTGAAACCATACTTACAGTTTTGCAAAACAAAAACACCTCTCAGATTCTTCAAGGGCTCATTATTGGACTCATGGCTTCCTTATAAAATTTGATAATAGACGCGCACGATTTAGCGTTTTACAAACCACACTCCAATCCTTAGCATCAAGCCTGTCCATCATTGTAATAAAACTGTTGCATTTAGATCCCGAATTTCTTTCCCTGACAGTAATTCTATTCATGAAGAAGTCTACACAGACCGATTTGAAGTGAAGGTCCACTCGATTACCAAAACGAGCAACAGACGAGAACTTTCCAGCGTCTAAATCCACTTCTGCGAATGATGCGTATGACTAGAATACCAATTTCGGACTTTCGGGTTTCAGGGAAACGGAGCAGTGGTTATTAAAATCTCTACGTCGACCAAATCCCCGAAATAGAACTTGACTTTTACATATAACCCTATTATAGCAATTTTCTTGGCGCGTATTGTACTCTTTTCGGGCCTCCTCGTGAGCTTTTCCTCTATGTGGCTTAATGTGTGGCGCTTGAGTGCTTGGTTTCAGTCGACTGGTGTCATATCGGTTGGTATGTTATTAATCGATTTGAACCCGCACCAAACGATGCAAAAGTGAAGCATAGATGTTGGTTGGATTAGTACATGGGTGAAGATTGTGAACGAATGGCTTGCTACGTGTTATTCATTTGGACGTTGATTGCTCCCCTTGTGCGGAAGAAAAGAACTAATGGAGAAACGACAGCGAACACCTGAATCTGACTGGCTGATATTCAATTCATTGGCCATGGCTCAAGATGGATTTTGCAAGTCTATAATTCTTCAATATTTACTGTTTCCTCGTACCATATGAGACCCTGATAAGATTGCCTTCCAACTGAGAACATCTATTGCCGGTTGTCCAACAAAATCCCTTTTGTATATGCTCAGGATTTGAAAAATCGGCAAAGTCCATGCGTGAATTTAATCATTTTGAAGATTGCAGTCACAACAAATGCCAATATGCAATTGATAAGTACCGTATTGGGCTATTCATTATCGCGGGTGTTTGGTTTCCGATAGCTAGTTTAGAGATTGGACGTGAAGAGCAGTTGACCCAATAACTTATATAAAAGGTGCAAAGGTTTGGCTAAATCAACAATTTTCTCTTTTTTACCAAACTCTGAAATATCAATTTAAAATTATATAAAATAATATAAAAGAACAAAACTTTGTAGTTTGGTTTGTAATTTGACACTTTAGACTTATTTCGACAATCGAGGAATTGCGAACTAAGACCAATAGGAGACCTTGGGAAACTTTAAAGCTTTGAGATTTTGACGGTAGAGAAGTTCGGTGAAAATGACGATAGGTTTGGAGTTTTTACTGCAGCGGAAAGGTTTGCACCGAATGGCGTAAGGACTTAATGGTTACACAAGCTTACGCCAGGCGACAAGGTTCTAAAACTAACTGGTGCAGCTGACATAAATTTTAGCGAAAGACACTAAGTTTAGAAATTTTCAATATTTGTTCCAACACAAAGCACAAATACCTTTGACAAATGATTCCTATGAAGTTGGGAATCCATTCAATGGCATGTTCATTAGATCTGCATTTTCAACCTTCTCCCTAACTGTTGCAAGTTGATCATGAATCTATGACCTTCATAAGGCATCAAACATCTCCTTCATTGCCTTCTTCCCAGATACATGAGGGATCAGATGATCCTTTATAGCATCCAAGATCATCTACTTGGCCTTCACTTCCCTCTTGGTGTGAGCTACCAACTGTTGCAGATCTGTATGTGGAGTTACAACGTCCTTGATAATATTCAAAAGATAATTATCTTATAGTAAGAGTGTAACCCTCACTTTTCATGATAAGAAATTTGAGGCACCATACAATCTGTCCTCAAGTCGGAGGCACGTTACAACCATCTCTGAGATCTACTGCACAAACTCCCAAATCTGAAAATAAAACTTTGAAACTCTTCACTTGTCGATCCTTCTTTCTAGCGATTGATTTGCCACTACAAACCCTTGAGAATCTCAATCAGAGAAATTAGTTATGATACCATGTGAAAATTCCAATCCAATGTGACTAAAGTCCTTAAGTTCTCAATTAATCATGTACATTGTCGAATTTAATTAATGCTGAAAGTAAATTCAAACCATAGCATCAATTGTAAGTAGTGTGAAGTAATTCATTTGTATCTAGTTGTAGAGTTTGTAAAGTTTCACTTTCTAATCTTTTGTAAGCTTAGTTGACCCCTTTGCCCAACCTTAGGCACTAGTATTAGTTGTCTTAGGAAAAGGGTTGCCTTTCATTGAAATTTGCACTTTGCATTGTTTGCCTCTCATATAGGCTAGATTCCCCCAAACCTTTAACTAATTAAAATCAACTCCTAGAATCAACATTTAATCACTCACTTAGTAACTAGGGTCTACCCCCCTTGGCTTCCCTAGGAGTAAGCCTAGACAGAAGAAGTTCAAGTCGAGGTGACAGTGGGCTTGAACTTAGGCATTGTGCCTCCAAGGACACACTAAGTGGATTGGACTTAGTCCACGTTTGCAAGTGTGTATAAGGATGGAAACAAGTACAATAGAAGAGCAGATCTGGTAATATATAAGAGAATAGAATATATGGTTGTAGGTGCCTCCAAGATACAATAAAGGGAGAGATAGGAACTCTCTTGATCCTCTAGTAGCTGCATACAAAGATCTAAAGATCACTCTCTTTCCCTTCTGCTCACTGCATGAACTTCCTGGCTGAGTTGAGCCCCTCTCTGGCTGGGAACTCCTTCAGAAATTTGGCCTCTCTGAATCTGGCCTCCAAACTCTGAGAAATGGCTATAAACCTACAGATCTAATGATGCCTAACTCATATGAGAAGATTCCCCAGTTGTAGATGACAAAACTGACTCCCAATCATTAGATCTCAAACCCCCAGTGCACCCTCCTGCATAAATTTCGCCCATCTCTGATAATAAATGAATATGGGCGTTAGAAACCCTCCAAAGTGCCAAGAAAAGTCAACCTAGGTAAGCTAAAAGTAAGTCCACTCTGATCTCCTTGGGACCTCACTCCAAATAGCCCAATCGAATCCTTCTTGGTGGAACAGTGCGCCCTCTCAGCAGAATCCTCCAACAGTTGTGCCCTCCTTTACCAACAATGCAAGAAATGGATCTAAAACTGAGATAGAATGGTGAAGGTGGAATCTTTCACCACCTTGGCCAAGCTTGGATCAGGAACAGAGAAATCTTTCACCTCCTTGCTAATCTCTAGGGTTTGTTCACTCAAAACCCTCAAAACATTCAAGCTGCCAGAGCTCAAAGATACAAGTGAAAATGATCATCAACATAATGAGAGAATATGAGCCCCTATCTCTCTTTTATACCCCTTTTCACCTTTTTCTCCTCAAGTGACTTTTTATTCATCTTTAATATTTTTTATTAAATCACTTTATTAATTTAATGAACCTTTTTACTCCAAAAAGTGATTAATCCGCCTTTATGACATCTCCAACCACTAAAAGTCACTTTTCATCATCCTATCCTATAGATATTTTTGCCCCAGTTCCAACGAGCTATTACACTAAGGTATTTCTCCAAGAAACAAGGCCCAAATAGTACCTTAAGTGTAATTAAATAAAATATACTCAATAATAACCCAAAATTAGAAAATCTTCGGAATGCCACGGAACCAAGAATAAGTTGTACGGAAATGATCATGATGATGAATAATGGTAAATAAACTAAGATGGGCCCCACAAAACTCCTCCAAACTTCCTAGGCTCACTGAAGACCTAGTCTCACCCCTCTGACCTGGCTGACTCAAACCTCCTGAAGTAACTCTAACTGCGTAATAAGGGAATCCGAAAATGGGGACATTACAGGCACTAGCTCCTTGTTAGAGTCCTCGGGAACTATCAAAGGGTCTGGTCGTATGATCTCGGGGGGATGTAGGAGCGAGGTATACTCCTAGCATCTAAGGCCGAAAGAAAGAAACTTTGGATAGATCTCTGGTGGCTCATTTGAATCTGGGAAGTAGTCTGACAGGCGAGAGGCGTCATGTTCTGGATCCGTTTGGAGCTAACCCCTCTATCTCTCTGAGGATGCATGTGTTAAGTTTTGAGCTATTATTAGGTTTCTTTTCAATTTACTAGATAACAATAGCATAGGTAGGATCAGTGAGAGAAGCACAATCACAAGATACACAACATTTATCCTGGAAAACCCTCATGGGGGAGAAAACCAAGCAAAACTTCCTTAATATAGATAGCCAATACAATGCCAAGACAATAAACCAAAACACTAGAGAATATCCAACACTGAGCAATGCGCCTCTCTCTTCCTTCTTCTCCCAACTGCAACTACCAAACTTGCGCACTGAGTGAGCGAATGAGTGAGTGAGATAATGAGGAGATAGCTTCCTTTATTTATACAAGACGGCAAGCACTGGAAAGGTGTCTCTTCATTGGCAAGGTCAACTTGTCGTCTTAGTGGTTAAAACCACTTTAATTAGGTCTGGGGGGGGCGACTTCTTAATTTGCATAATACAATTAGGGTTTGACCAATCCACAAAAGGGGATTTGGTTAATTACAATACCCGACATGATCAATCCACAAAAGGGGATTGACCAGATGAATAATATGTTGAATTTTAATGATGAT
>CBVK0100138910.1:0-11305 GCA_900067695.1 Picea abies | reverse complement strand
AATCAAATAAGGAATGTAGTACAAAACTTACCTTAGTCTACAGTCATGCTCAATCTTTCTTTTGGTCCTCCTGAGAACACTGAGATAGAGAAGAACTCATCCTCGTTCTTGCTTGCATTCCTTAACTTATTTTGAGGTGGCTTATGTTGCTTTCCTTTCTTCCACAAAGGAAAATGATTTGCATAATGGCAAGGGCTTGATCATAATGGGAACCTTGCACATCACTAAATGTAAGTCTAGTCTCCTTGATGTCCACTAAAGCTTGAATAAGGTGCACTTATAGCACACACTCAAAAGTCACATCAAGGATCATTCTTGAGACAAGTTTTTTTTTCCAGAAATTTACTTAAAATCTCTTCAAACTCAGATTTAGAACTTGGTTGGTATACTTCATGTAGATAGCCCTTAAATTCCAGAGTTTTTGTGCCAAGAAGAGAAGTCCTTGACTTCTGAAATTTTCTCCAAAAGATAGCCTTCATTCTGCCACAGAATAGGCCTCAGAATAGACCTTGAAATATGTGTTATCACTTGTTCAAAACAGCCACAGAATAGACCCAAATTCTGTCACAAAATTGCCTTTAGATCTACTTCAAGAAAACCTCAGATCCACTCAGTGTTGCTACAGATTTGTCATAGAGGACTACCACAAATTTGACCTTCAAAAAGTCTCATATCTATCTTTTTTCACTTTGTTGTAGTTGCAAATTCACCACATAATTGCTTCAGAATTGTTACAAAACTGCTTTAGAACACCCACCTTGAGATCACTTCAGTTTTGGATTTGTTCACCTGAAACTAGCCTCAAATTTACCTATTGTCATGGCCTCAGATTTACAAAAAACTTGGTCTTGTAATCTCCTTCAGATCAACCTTAGGTTTGCCTTAGGACATGCCTTAAACTTGCCCTTAGGTATGCATTAAAAAGTGCCTTAAACTTGCCCTTAGGTTTTCCGTTAGGGTTCCTTCTAGCTGCGGCTGCCCTAGAGGGGCTTCTCCATGCTGCGGTCTCCCTTTAAGACCCTCAACAGAGCTCAAACAAGGATGATAGGCCTGCTTCTAGCCTTAAAACCTCATCACAGGGGTCTGACCCTTCCCTTACACCTACAACAGGGGGTCTAATAGCCTTTACAGCCTTCCTTTATTGATTGTGCAATAGGTATTCTTCAGGAACTGCTCGGATACCATGTTCAATTTAGATCAAACATGTAGTTTATTTCAATTTAGCATTAAATTGAACCATAACCACTGTAGCAACAATGCACTAGCTATAGTAAACCAAGATCACAAGAAGAATAACCATGCACAAGACAACCGAATTTATCCTGGGAAAACCCTTCTCAATCAAGAGAAAAACCCAGCAATCCTTTGTTATATTTGCCAATAGAAGATCCTCCACACCAGAAACCCTAGAGCACACAAGAGGGTTCTTCTGTGACTAAGAAAGATAGCACCTAGAAAAGTGTGCCCTAAATTGTAGCTCACAATTTGAGACCGTGCGTTGTGAGTGAGAGATATGATCCACAATGGGGATCTATCTCTTATTTATACAAGACCTAGCACATAAAATAGATGTGTCTATTGGCACAATAGGGCCGATGATCCAAAAAGGATCCAGAGAAGGCTAAGAATAACTCAGAACTCACAGAGGCAACTCAGAACACTCAGAATGGATCCAACAGATAGAGAAAGGGAAAAAAGTAGACAGAGAAAGGGAAAAAATTTAAAGTTCCAAAAACTCAGTGAAAACAACATGATCGCGAAGAGCGCATCGCAAGCTTTCTAACAGTGCAAATGGCTCATCAAACGGAGTTATGGTTTGAGATATATTTGTGGTCAAAGTTGCAGTCAAACAGGGCCAATCAGCAGGGGGGCACATCATCACCCATACTGTTGATGTCAGCAGCTGACATGGTAGGGTGACATCATCGTACAGGATATTGATGTGAGCATGCCATGTAGCAGCACCATGTGCTGCTACATGTCACCCACCAATGGGCTTTTCAGGGGTCCATGTGAACCAATAGAAAAGTGCCACGTGGCACCTCCAGGCGATGCCACGTGGCACCACCCAAGAAGCGCCATGTGTCAGTACAGAGTGACAGGGCACCCATGTCAGCATACAGGTGGGCGTATCAGTGAGCGCCACATGGCCCAATAATTGAGAGACACATGGCATCCCGAAAATTCCCAATATCGACCCGTGAACGAATTTCGTTTTAAAAAAAATATGGCGGGTCCGCCAAATCTGGCGAACCACACCAAATTTAATAGGTGTTGGAAGAACCTCTAGCGGGTCGCTAAAATTGGCGGGGAAATGGATACTATATATATATATATATATCCAATGTCCAAAATGGAGTCTGGTGGATTCAACCCCGGAACCTCCGCCAATACCCATGCCTTTACAACTCCACCCATAACCAATGCGCCACCCATGCCACTTGGTATATCTACCTGTATTCATTAATTAAAAGGGTACAATCCACCCAGAGCCGGAGAGAGGCGCAAACCGTACGGACTTGCGGGCACAGATTTTGAGACAAGATATTCATGATTGCAGGTTGCAGAGGGCACGAAAATTGAGACAGAATTCTTCTTGGGCCTGGGAGTGCCAGAGTCGGATCAGAGCGTGGAGACAGTCGTTTTTGGTTAATTCGATTCCAAAAATCCAGTGGTGATGTTTGTTTTATGATCTAAGCATTATTTCTGCAGCTTGATTTCAAAATGAGGTATAGTCATGTAATTGCCAAATTCTTTTGTTGAGTTAATGAAAGAGCCAACCCATTTGAGAGCAGGACCCAGAGACGTAGTCCACCAAGGACAAACTCCATTATCAAATTTTTGTGTTCAGATATGATGCTTATGTCTCTTCATTTTTAAGTTTTCCCTTCTTTAATGGTGCACTTTNATTTATGCTCATTTAATGCAATTCTTTATAAGTCACGATGAAAATATCTTGGATCAGTCGCACAAGTGCATAGGTGATGGCCAGAATCGTTCCTCCATCGCCCGGACGAAAATGCAGAGGATGGCACGCTAGAGCATCGAGCCCAAAGCTCACAGAAATGAATGCAACATTCAATCATCCAGAGGAAGTAAAAGTAGAGGGGTGGGTAAAGTGCTAGTCACATGGTTGGCACAAGCCCAGAAGGTGCCACCCTATTCATTGAGCATGTGGGGCCTACTGACACCCCATCTGGGGAAGTCTATTATTATTATTATTATTATATTGTGTTAATATTAAAGTATTAGTTAATTAATACATTACTAATGTATTATTAATGCCCCCCAGATGGGGTGCCAATAGGACAAATTCTAAGAACACATGGAACCAAGCGGCTAGGGGGGTTATTAACTTCCCCATGGCTTACACCATGAGGAAAGTTATGGTAGTGTGCCTGGCTAGATAGGATGATTTAATGGTTGTGCGAGCAAGCCAGTTCAGGCGTACTAGGCCCAGGCTGGTTGTCAACTCAAATTCAATGGAAAGAGGGGATATCAACTCAAGGGTGTGCAACAATAAATGGGATTTCTCCCTGGTGTATTCCTCCATTCTCCATCCACCCTGGTCCATTCCTCCATGCTCGCTCTCCTGCTCTTCTGAGCGATTCTACATTGCTTCTCTTTGTGTTTTTTTCTTGAGCACTCTAGCCACCTACCCTATCTTCGATACCTTCTTCCTGCCATACTTTCTCAACCCTCACAAGTTCCTTCTATGTATTTCCACTAGTGCCTTCTCCCACTCTTCCCCGCACCATCTCTATGCCTCCATTCCCACAACCCTTCACCTCCATACTCTTCCCAGCATGCCTAGGGAAAGAGGGAAATCCAAGAGGGGCATGTGTTATTATAGCACCCTCTCCCGATGCAATAGACTCTCCCCTTCTTAATTGACTCTCATTTCACATTTCGCAAGCCCTCGGCACACCAAACATAGGTCGCAGGAGGCTCCTTTTTCTGCTCCTCTTTAGCTCCATTCCTCTCTCAGCTCGATGAAGGAGGAAGTGTCACCTTCATGCACACACATTCCTCCATCCACCCCTCATATTCTCCATGACCTAAGCTTGGTTAAGGAGGAGGCACCAACTTCATGTGCGCGCTCTCCTCTGGCCACCAATCTCTTGCCCCCCCACAAAAAAAAACTCAATCCACAAGACCCCTACTAGGGTGATGGTAGTTGTATGGTGGAGGAGGAAATCTCGCCAAGACGGCAATTGGAGGAAAATGTAGCGAATGACAACGAGATCACCACAGAGGTCACCAGCAAGGAAAAGGAGGATGAGAATCCTCAGCAATTTTCAAATCGCCTCACGGAGGAGCACCTCCAACTCCTATTTGAAATCAAGAAGAAATAGGATGATCAGATGCACTCTCAGAGCATCCTTGGCCAAAGGATGGACATCATGTTCGACGCACTAGCAGATGCTCCTACACGAACTAGATGCCCAACATGCGGCCAACGGTTCACCTCGGTCCACAAAATTCATGGACAACCAGGCTTGGCAATGGAGTGAAGTCTCTAAGTTATGGTTCTTCGTCAATTCCAGTTGCAGGATTAATTTCTTAGTTCACTATAGCAGCAAGATAGAAGAGCACAAAGTTTTCCCCTATAGTGTTTATGTAGTTTTGTTAATAGCAGCTCTATCAATAGTTGGTCTTAGAGACCATCCAAATACTGTAAACATATTTTTGTTTACGCAGATAGGATGCAGAATTTTGTTTAAGTAGTTTTGTTCAAACAACTCTAGCATACAAGATGGTGTGTCAAACTCAGAACATTTAAGAGCCACTTGTTATGGTTTCCCATCTGTGGCAGAATAGGTGGCTCACACTTGTCATTGTACAACTTACAGATGTCATTAATATAAGGATCTACTTTTAGTTACAAAAAAAAAATGTATTATTAATGCATTAATGTATTAAAATAATATTTAATTAAGTATTAATACATTAATAATATATTGTTACTTTAATCCTTTCACAAATTCTTTAATTAATTAATACATTAATAAAGTATTAAAATATTATTAATTAATACAATCTCAACTCAGTCCAGAGGAGTATGACATACCCATCACATGGGCTCTCTGACATATCGTCTCAACTCGGTCCAAAGGAGAACGACCTGGAGAATGTCTCATGAAGGTGAAATCAACAACATTGTTGAGGAAATGGCTCAAGAGCCTTTTGAAGGTTGTTGTGAACACTGTTCAAGAAGTTGGTAGTTCCTAAAGTCCCCAACTAAGAGATTCCTGGCCTACTTAGTGCATTGGAATCCATGATAAATGAATGGTACAACCCGAGGGATGGTGAGAAGTGAAGGGGGTACATTCCTTGGGTTGTGTAGCTTGTGGGGAAGAGAGAGCTGGTAGATTGGATCTATTGTAGGAGTAGAACATGGGTTTTGGGTTGTTGAGTCCGGAGAGTGGACAACCAAAGGGTCAGATCTCCTTGTGTACTCATAGACTCAACTCGGTGGTGGCCTACTGTTGAGAGAAAATGTACAGCAATGCCTATGACTGGGAGGTTCATCCTTCGTGCACAACAAATTGGTTATATTTTATGAACAAATAATTTTCTCTCGTGTTTATTATGATTATTTTGTTGTGTAAATGGTATTTGAATGTTGTGTGCTTATTGGATGCATTCACGTTTTTATAAATGTTGTAGATGCACGGGTAGATCAGCATGTTGTTTGCTATAATTTTCATGGGCATGTTGACCCTTGGTTTTCTTTTATATGTATGGGGCATTTTTAAATTTGTATTTAGCGTGCTAAGTCGTTTTTTCAATGACGGGACTCAGCTTGGTGGTTGCTTAAGTTACAGAATGCTATCAGAGATTTTTGGTTCAACACTGGACTTGTATGGGCTTCAGATGAGCATGAAGTGGGTAAATTTTGTCATCTAAACTTTTGAGTTGTGAATTCTAGTAAAATGGTAAAATTTGAGTAAAATTCCCAAATTTCTAAGCAAATTCAAGTTGGAATTGCACTTAGAATGGTTGTTATGGAGGGGTCGCTTTGACTTCCAAGCGATTGAATTTGGCTTGGACATGCGAGTCGGGCATTTTCACCATGGTCGCAATCTGGAAATATGGAAAATCAGATAAGTGAAGAAAGGACTTATGTGCACTAAATATTGGTGTTGTGCAGTGCATAACTTGTGGTGCACGAAGAATATTAGTGTGCAGTGTGTGCGCTAAATATTGGCGTTGTACGATGCAGAATTGGTGGTGCACGTGGAATATTAGTGCACAGTGCGTGCACTAAATATTGGCATTGTGCGGTTCATAATTGGTGGTGCGCGTAGAATATTGGTGTGTGGTGCATGCACCAAATATTGGCACCACACAGTCAAAATTGGTGGTGTGCGTGGAATATTTGTGTGTGATGCGTGCGCTAAATATTGGCGCTATGTGGTACATAATTGGTGGTGTGCAATGTTTGTGCTAAATATTGGTGATGCACGGTGCAGTATTGGTGGTGTGCACATTGAATATTAGTGAATTGTATTAAAGTTGTGTGCACTGGACATTGGTGCACGGTGCATGTGCTAAATATTGGTGTTTTGTGTGTTGAATATTAGTGCATAATACAGAATTGGTGCACGCACAGGGTTCAAAAAGGAAGAAGAGAAGGGTGTCAGGAAGGAGGAAGGTGATGGAGACTGGCGGGGAAGGGATAAGGTGGCCAGGAGGATGATATGGCATCATCTCAACGTTTCATGTGGACCCAGAAGGCCACATCAACAACCACGTTAGCAAGGATGCCACATAGGCAAAATTATCTTATAGTCTCAAAATAAAATTTTGGAGCCAAAATCGTATTTTGGCCATAGCAGGAGCATAATAACTCAGAAGAGGATAATATTTTTTGGGTTTTTTCTATAGTGTTAGGGGCTCCAGTAATGCCAAAGAGGGCCACTGACCAATTATGCTCCAATTTTCTAGAAAATGCAAATTACATGGTTTTAAATATCATGGTCAAGCTTAGTGGAAAGAGCACAATTACTACTGAAACTTGTACAGAGTGTCATAAAATCATACATGAAACTACCGTGTGAAGGTATTGTCCATAATCTAAGGAGTTTGAAGTGGAGGTGTCAAAATAGGGCAAAATTCACTATTCCATGCCACTTTTTAGGGATTTTGGGGATTTTGGGGATTTTCGGAGGAGGAAAAGGGTCCCTAGATGACAAATATAGAAATAAATTATTTACTCAACAATTTTTATATTCATCGAGACAGACAACTTTAGTTTAGTGAATTTTTTTCAGAAATGCGCAGTTTGGCTAAAAATTATAAGTCTGGAAAAAGGGGTGAAAAAGGTCAAAGTTGTCATTTCCAAATTGTTGCAGATTTTGACTGGAGCATTAGATTGGAAATTTGAGAGTTGTTATGAATTACCTATCATTAGTATTGTCTAGGTATCATACAAAATTTATCCTTGGTTCCTAACATATTTACCTCTATAGGGGGCCAAAGTTGGTGTTTTAGATTATTTTGCACTTCGGAGCAAGTGGGAAAAGGGGGTGAATGAGCAATATTCAATTGGATATAACTTTATGCTCAGTGCTCAAAATTGGGTAAGAAAGTAGTCATTGGAAATCTATTGGATAGGAGAATCCATATGTACACTCATAATTTAGTTTTGAACTGAAGGATTCTCAAGGAATTGGAAGGAAGGTGACTAGTGGACTTGAAGGACACCATTGAGCATAATGGGAATTTCAGGAAGCCAAAAAATCAAAAGGTAATCTAAAGGAAAACATGACAGAAGGTCTAATTTCTCTAGAGGATCATTGGGTTGCTCCGTAAAGTTGCAGGAAAAAGTGGAATTGGATTTCATGAATCATGTAACTACTCGATATGAAGATTTTTCCAAATAATGTCAAAATTTGGAGAAACTTTCCTAGAGGATGGAGGTAAGTGCCAGAGGTGATTGCTAGGTAAGGAAGAGTATTGAAACTCATGATAGTGCATGTGCATGAGTATAGAGGCACATTTGAAGTGAGATATCTTGGAAAAATAAAAGAGGTTGAGCTTAATAATAAGGCATTGCTAATAAGAAGAGAAGCAATCAAGTAGAGAGTATTGGGTGAAGGGACTACTAGCAAGAGGATAAGATTCCATAAATGAAGATTGTGTGGGTCGATTAATACCAAGGTCCATTGGACAGGGAAGCAGGTCAAGATTGTACAGTTGGTTGAAGCATCAAAGAGTTGTAGAGGAAAGTGCAGTGTTGCATTACAAGTAATGAAAGCTTGACAAAGGACTCAGGAAGCGGAGAGAAAGATTAGTATCCAGATGCTACATAGTCTAAATGGATTGAAAAGGAGAATCAATAGAGGTTCTCACATAAATCATGAAGTCAACAGGTGAGGAATTTCATGGCATGCACAGAGAATTAAGAAGGACTCCATAGCCTTGAAGGTAGAATGCAATGAAGGTGGCAAGGTCTATTGCCAAAGAAAAGAAAGGATCTTGTGGGGTGTAGTGTGACTCATGGGGCGGGTAGAAGTCATCTCTAGGGCCTAGCCTATGAGGACTTATAAGAGTTGTTATTATGAATTGGAAATTGTAGTTGAAGTATTTACAGTAAGAAATCCACTTTTATTCTCAGAGTGCTTAGTGGAAGCATGATGCAAGAATAATCATCTAGGGGATGAAATAGTGAAGATAAATTCACTCTAAAGGGTGTCAAAGGAAAGATAAAGTAGTGTGTAGATATGTTCTAGAGGGATTGAAAATCTAGGAAGCTAGTATGTGGATAAATTTGGAACAAGATTCTTCTACATGAAAGAAGCAAGTGTGAGGTGGCAGCACTAGTGGAGAGATTGGTTGGAAATGCAAGTTAGCCAACTTGGGCATGGCTAGAAGTGCAACAAGGAGTTGCATGCTGAGATAGTTCCATGAGGAGGGACTATATAATGACCCTATTGGAAGGTCAGAGCCATGATTTGATGATTGCTGAGAGGTAAACAATGGACTGCAGAGGCATTATTTTTATGCCAAGAATCTTGGATTACATTCTAAAAACATGCATGTGTGGAAGGCTACATATGCTAAAACAATTGTTAATGGTAGCAATATTGGGCAGAAAGTAGAGGCAAGAAATTTTTCCCTATTATTAGTGGTGTACATCTGAGCAAAATGACAGTGCATAGGGTTGCAGAGATCTAGAAGGATGCGATAACAACCATCTACAACAATAACAAAAAAAAATAAGTTGAAATAAACATGCCTTGGAGTACATGATAGAAGTGATACATGTGCATGAAGTGGGCATGATAATATTTAATGCTTAATGCATATCGTTGTGTGTCTGTGCATATGGACATGCCTGAACATTCTTGTGACATGCTTGTAGACCAAGAGTAGTGTATTGTTATATGTATCTATGCAACAATGATCTTGTGATATTTGAATATGACTAATGATGGATTGTGTATCCAGGGAAATGCCTATAGCATGGAAGAAGATGATGTTGATGATGATGATACAAATAAACAACCATCCACGTGAATACAATGAGGATGGTAAAATGTTGATCAAGGGTTGGTAACGGGAGTCTGGGAGCTTCTACAAAATACCAATTTATTAGGTAACATCAATTAATGTAATAACAACCATGCATGTATGCATTTGGGGTTGTTGTGATGCATAAATGTTGAAGGAATTGAGGTAAGAATTCCCTTAGTCAAATTTTAATGTGTGTAAAGGCAGAGGGGCTTGAATATACAATTTTTATTGATGATTGAATACATTTATGTTAAATTTAATTGCATATTATGTTATATTGGTTATGATATTACAACCAAGTCCGGCATGAGACATATTCATCTTGTAGCAATGAATGCCATTAGAGATGGCCATGTGTGAGGCCACGATGTAGTTGGAAATGGAAGGTCTATAATGCCATACAAGTGCATAATGGTCTTCCCCTATCTAACCGATGTTTGGACTGCTACCTCTTTGCTGACACGGGAGAACACTAAGAGAATTATGTTCCTAGTGTTGTGTATGGGTTGAAGAGGAAGGTATCCAAATGATCACACAGGTAAATGGGGAAGAGTTTGGATAATGTGTTAAGGCATTGGCTAGACCTCCCAATTCACCACAATGGAATACATGACATGAATGTATGGTATTCTAGATTCGATGCAAGGATGCATTGTGTAAATGTCGTCATGGCCATGGGCACATTGGTTTTATTTATGGTTAATGATTGATTGCATTATGAAAAGTTTGGTGTGTTGATAATGCATGTGTTGATATTATGGTAGTTGCAGGAGGTATTAACCTCCATGTGTTACCTTTGACTAGAATAGAATATTCTGGAAGCCATAAAAATCCTAAACGGATGTGTAAAAACCATAGAAGACAAGTCGGCTAAGTGAAAATAATTAATATTAAAGTATTAGCTTCTAGAAGGACAAGTCGGCCCAGACATGTGACAAGAACCACTATAAATAAGAGGTGTTTTATCTCATTTGTACACACTCACTTCACTCACTCTCTCAGTAAAGTATAGCACAAGTTTGGACCTGCAGTTGCAAGAAAGGAAGGTGCCTCTTCTGGGGTGATTCTTGGTATCTCTCTCTAGCGCTATGTAGCCTAAGATATGTGCCCTACCTTTAGTATCTCTTGGTGGTATTCTTGGTGATATTTTTGGTGGTATTCTTAGTGGTATTCTTGGGAAGAAGTGTAACTACAACTGCTACAGTTGACTATTGTTCTTGTTTTGTGGTTATGGAGACTCTCTCTATTGTGAGCTACCCTTGGAAAAGGTGCACTCTCCTTGTCTTGTGTTCTTGCTGCAGTTGGATGGTGTTTTATGGTTCCACCTTGTTCTACTGTTGTAGCTAGGGTTTATTTGTTGGTTCTAATGTGGCTTTCCATAATCATTCCATCTAGCAAAGGTTAAGATGCTCGTGGGTGGCTACATTCCTATGGTTGGGTCACAATATTGTGATATTGTCTATGAATAAACGAGCAAATCAAAATATTTCTAACATGTTATTGGCCCACACTACCTTCAGAACATTCTAGCCACTGGAAGGTAGATCAACAATTCTTTGTCAAACTTGTTGTAGCACCAATTGCAGCTGCAACTAGGGTTTTTTATTTTGCAGCTGCAACAAACCCTAACCTAATTCTTTGGGCACTTTAAGTGAAACATTTGGCATAATTTTTGGGTATTCTAGTGCACCCTCTGGTGTCCTCGCCCAGAAAAAACGTCAAGTTTAAGTTCTTGGTCAAAGTCAAAGTCAAAGGTTGAATTTTGGTCAAAATTGATTTTGTG
>CBVK0100138909.1:0-12640 GCA_900067695.1 Picea abies | reverse complement strand
ATTAGATGGATGTAAAGACCACTTTTCTCAATGGATTAATTGAGGAAGAAGTATACATAGAGAAACTACAAGGTTTTGAGGTACACCTGAGAGATACCCATGTATGCAGATTAAAGAAGGCATTGCATCGAATCAAGCAATCTCCAAGATCTTGGTATGAAATAATTGACAATTACTTGATGAGACTTGGATTTTCCAAGAGCTATGTTGATCCAAAACTTTATTACAAGGTTGTGAATGATGCACCTGTGCTCCTGCTACTATGCGTTGATGATTTGTTTCTAACAGGTGCATAACCTCTCATTATTCAATGTAAGAGGGAGTTAGCCTTTGAATTTTGATGTGAATGATCTTGGTCTCATGCATTATTATTTGGGACTAGAAGTATGGCAGAAGCGTGGTGAAATCTTCTTGGGGCAAGGGAAGTATGTTGTAAATATCCTTCAGAAGTTTGGGATGATGGATTGCAAATCCATGGTAACTCCTATGGTGATAGATCTGAAGAAACAAAGAGACTTTGATTCTGATCCAGTAGCCTTGTCCCTATACTGGCAGTGGATTGGCTCATTGATGTATTTGGTTAATACCCAATCAGACATTTGCTTTGTTGTGAACATGTTGAGCTAGTTCTGAGTGGAACCTAGACATGAGCATTAGATCACTGCAAAGCACATTTTGAGTTATTTTCTTGGGATGTTAAATTATGGTTTGAGATATGTATCAAACAATGACGTACAACTGCATGGATTTACTGATTCAGATTGGGAGGGAGTGCAAATGAAAAAAAGAGTACTTCTGGAATATGTTTCAGCTTGGGCTCTGCTATGATATCATGGGCTAGTAGGAAACATAAGTCTGTTGCACTCAACAATACAGAAGCAGAGTATATTGCAGCTTGTGATGCTTGTACGGAAGCAGTATGGCTTTGTAAGCTAATTTCTGGACTATTTGATCAAGTTTTGGATTTGACTATGATATATTGTGATAATCGAAGATGTGTGAAGCTTTCAAAGAACCTCATGTTCCATGATAGGTCAAAGCACATTTAGATCAAGTACTATTTTATTCGTGACAAATCCCAGAAGGGAGAAGTGATTCTCCAATACATCTACACCGATGAGCAAAAATTTGATATTTTGACGAAGCCTCTGTCCAAGATAAAGTTTGCATACTTGAGGGACAAGATGGGACTTGTAGAGATACCCTCCTTTGGCTAAAAAGGAGGAGATGAATTCATCGGTTGGGAGGCAGTGTTGTTATATGGCATCATGGATAGTTAGTGTGTTGGTGGACATACATTCTCCAGGTGGATAATGGTCCAGGCAAAACAGATTGTCGATGGAATAATATTCTCCCTGTGGAGAATGGTACAGGTTGACGGATTGTTGATGTATCATGGACAAACATTTCTTTTGGGAAATGATCCAGGACATTCATTCTTCTAGGACACAAATCCAGATTAGAAGAATGGTCTGCCCCCTATGGCATGGCGTCCTAATTAGGGTGGTTGATGAAGGACATTTTCTCTAGGACACATATGGTGACTATATTAGAGAACGGTCTGGGACTGACATTCTTCTAGGATGTATGTACGCATTAGAAGAATGGTCCATGTAGCCCATGGTGTGGCTTTCAACATCTGGGAGGACTGACATTATTTTAGGACATATGTCTGGATTAGAAGAATAGTCCTTGTAGCCCATGGCATGGATTTCAACATCTATTGGGACAATCATTCTTCATGTGTCACAGGCAGTGACCAGGATAAGAAGAATGGTCCCTATATCACTCTATTGAGTGAGTGACTTATGTGAAACACTATGTTGAGTGCACTAAGTCCAACACATGACTTATTCAACATCATGCCTGATTAATTAGATGGAGTATGGCCTCGACAGATTATGCAGACGGTGATATGATTCGATGCCAGGAGACTGTTGTAATATATGGTGATAGCTTGTGTATCTATTACTTAATTGCAGTGGAGATTGTGTGTCTCTGGATAATAGTTATGTACTATTGTGGTGAATTTGTTCCACTGGTATTGATTGTGTGTCACTAGATAGTAGTTGTGTGCTACTAGGAGTGGTTGTGTACCACTGGATAGAAGTTGTGCACTACTATGGATCGACGATGTTGTGATATATTGCATGGCATAGTAGTAACTGTGTACAACTACCTTATTTCCATGGAGACTACCAGTAATGTTGAAGGTGTTTCCTAGGATGGTGTGCCAACCAGTAGTGTTGGAGGTGATTTCCAGCTAGATGGATAGTGATGATGATGCTTATGACTTGATCTGCGTGATCATGAGATAGCATGTGAGGCTATGATGATGCTACCTATAGAATGGTCTGCAATACTATGTGAGCCTTTCCCATACCATGTGAAATGGATGGATGTGTTTGATACCATTATAGTTAATACCTTCTTAGCTAGGAGGGAGTGTTGATATTATGGTAGTTGCGGAAGGTATTAACCTCCATGTGTAACCTTTGACTAGAATAGAATATTCTGGAAGCTAGAAAAATCATAATGGATGTGTAAAAACCCTAGAAGACAAGTTGGATCAATAAAAATAATTAATATTAAAGTATTAGCTTCTAGAAGGACAAGTCGTCCCATACAAGTGACAAGAAACACTATAAATAGGAGGTGTTCTAGCTCATTTGTACACACTCACTTCATTCACTCTCTTAGTAAAGTATAGTGCAAGTTTGGAGCTGCAGTTGCAGGAAAGGAAGGTGCATCTTCTGGGGTGATTCTTGGTCTCTCTCTCTAGCGCTATCTAGCCTAAGATATGCGCCCTACCTTTAGTATCTCTTGGTGGTATTCTTGGTGATATTCTTGGTGGTATTCTTAGTGATATTCTTGTGAAGAAGTGTAACTACAACTAGTGCAGTTGAGTATTGTTCTTGTTATGTGGTTGTGGAGACTCTCTCTATTGTATGTTACCCTTGGAGATGGTGCACTCTCCTTGTATTGTGTTGTTGCTACAGTTGGATGGTGTTTTCTGGTTCCATCTTGTGCTACTACTACAACTAGGGTTTAGTTGTTGGTTCTAGTGTGGCTTTCTGGAATCATTCTATCTAGCAAAGGTTAAGATGCTCGAGGGTGGTTGTGTGCCTATGGTTGGGTGACAATATTGTGATATTGTCTATGGTTAAACGAGAACATCAAAATATTTCTAACAACATGTATAATGAATGAAAGTTTCGTTCCAGATGATATTATTAATAGTTGAATTCCATTTTTTTAATGAACAAGGGTTGGAAATAATTGAATTTATGGTAAAATACAATTCTAGTATCATTTCATAAACTGCTTAAAATGTGCATGAGTACTAACAATCTATTTGGCTGAGTGAAAATTGAGAAAATTGCAAGAAGAATGGTCTTGGATATGGCAAGGATGTAAACCCATAAAGAAGACCGATGCATGTTGCTACGCGAGCCAAGCATAATGAGCAGAAAACTCGTGCATGGGGAATTTTTTTTTCTTGTGTAAAGCAAATTTTAGAAATGAGTAATTGTAAATTGTTATGATATGCTAACAATTTGTTTGACTGCATGGAAATTGAGAAAATTGCAGTGAGAATGGTATTAGATATGGCAGAGATGTAAGCCCATAAATAAGACCGATGCCTACTACTGCGCGAGCCAAACATAATGAGGAAAAAACTCATGCATGGGATATTTTATTGTCCTATGTAAAACGGAGTTATTTGAGAAATCTATAATTGCAAATTGTTATGATATGTTAACAATTTGCTTGGTTGCATGGAAATTGAGAAAATTGTAGGGAGAATGATCTTGGATATGGCAAGGACGTAAGCACATAAAGGAGATCGATGCTTGTTGTTGCGCGAGCCAAACATAATGAACAGAAAACTCATGCTTGGGAAATTTTGTTTTCCTATATAAAACAAATTGGAGAATTTATAATTGAAAGATTGTATGATGATATCTCATATTGGTTGTATGCATATGATGCAGATGGGATGATTGCCACAGGTCACGGATTGCTAGTGGAATTCTAGCAACGAGTTGGAATTCGTTTGCACAAGAACACTTTGGCAAATGATGGATCGCCTAAAGAATTGTATAATAGTGAAAGGGATGTTTGAGCCTAAAGTGTGAGTAAAGCAAGGAAGCAAACCTCCATAAGAGGAGAAGAAGCAAGTTAACAGGCTTGTAGAAGAACTGAGTTATTAGGCCTAAAGAGTGAACTCCTATATGGGAATTGCATTGTCAAAGAACCAGGTTGTCAGGCCTGAAGAGTAAAGTCTTGTGTGATTTTCACTAAAACAACAAGGTTGTTGCTAGTTATTTACTGGTAGTTTTCCTAGCAGTGAGTCCCTTGAGTTCCCAATAGTGAGATTCCTAGTTATATGTGCTAGAGAGACCCTGATAAACTAATGGTGCAACCTGATGGACCGAGGATAGTGAAGGGGGGGAATCTTCATCCAACCCTGTTAAAAGAATGGCACAACCCAATGGACTGAGAGTAGTGAAGAGGGTACATTCCTTGGGTTGGGTCTGTTAAGAGGAAGAGAGCCGGTGGAAATCGGGATAGTTGTAGGGGAATGCCAGTGGGTTATGTATCTAAGTTTTGGGGCCATAGTGCTTATGTATCTATGTTTTGGGGCCGGAGTGCCTATGTAATTATGGTTTTAAGGATCAGAGTGCTTATGTATTTATATTTAGGCTGGAATGCATGTGTGATATTAGGCTGAAGAGCCTATATGTTGATTAAAGGCTAGAGAACATGGCATTGTCATTCTATGTACATTGTATGGTGTTGTGCACCGAGGATAGTGCAAAAATAAGGGGGAATGTCACATCACCAATTTAATCCCCACAAATTATAATGTAATTATATAAATGTGGATTAGGATGGTGAGTCGATATGCTGGGGTGAAGAGCCCGTATTGATTAAAATGGTTGAGGGCCAAACTATGTATTATGTACATTGAAATGATTAATAAAAGTAGTAATTGTTGGTTGTGATACGAGAGGGATGGAAATGATGGGGGGATATGATTCCACGAGAGAGAGGGGTCCAAGGGGGGATTATTCAAGGATATTAATAAAACCCACTTTCCTGAAATTATTATCATTGTGTATAACCTTATATTTGTTCTTGAGTGTTCCCAAATCCAATCATTAAAATCATGTAAGAGGGTGGGTGTGAGGAGTCACATCCCATAGTTATTGGGAGCATGGGAATGAAGTACAATCATCTTTGGGAAGAGTGATAGTTAAGCAAGAAAGTGAGAGGAAGGAAATTCGTATGCAAAAAGGGGACAATTTTTACATGCAGATTTTGGGAAGCTTGAGGAGAGATGAGTGCTAGGAAGAGAACCAGCCATGGTGTGCTCAAAGGCAACCATTGTTTTGTTATGTTTTATGTTGGAAATGTGGCTTGTGTGCCTGTAAAATAGGATGCAATCCTGTAGTGGGTTTTCTTGTTGAGGAAATGGCCTAAGAGCCTTGTGAAGGTTGTTGTGAGCACTCCTGAAGTAGTTGAGATTTCCTAAAGTCCCCAGCTAAGAGATTCATAGCCAAGCGAGTGCACTGGAAGCCCTGATAAAATAATGGTATAACATGAGGGAGTATGAACAATGAAGGGGGTACATTCCTTGGGTTGTGTAGGTTGTGGGGAAGAGAGAGTTGGTGGATTGGAACTGTTGTAGGAGTAGAACTTGAGTTTTGGGTTGTTGATGTTGGAAAGTTGGTTGGCATCGATGTCAACCCTAGAATAATTCCAAAATCCCTTAGAAGTGATGGGTCTATTTGAAGGAATCTCCAAAGTGGTCCCCTTATGGCATAGGTCTAAGCATGGCCCTCATAGGAAGACGCTTTGAAGAAGTCTACAAAGAAACCCTAAGAATATAGCTAGGAATCCCCAAATGTGTGGTCACGAAGCTTGAAGTTGATTGGAGAAAAAGAGTATGAAGCACATTACAATTGCGTGCAAATCCCTCATAGATTGATAGTCTTGGTCATGTTGTTTCCAATGGTAGGTGGCATGCCACATGGCTCCTCACGGTTGAGAAGTTATGCCATCTTAAAGATGAAGCCCCGAAAGCAAGCGAAGAAGCCCAGAATCTAAGGACAAGAAGTTACAAGTGGGCCCCAAAATTAATTAAAAGAGAAAATTTGTTGCAAACAAGAAGTTACAGGTCGACTCAAAGATCAAGTAAAGAAGTTACTTGGAAGGGTATAAATACACATCAAAAACCTCTCATTTATTCACTATGCAAGGATGTGATTTCTTAGCGAAAGCGAAGTAGCAGAGTTGTGATAAGGAGGGAGTGCTCAGAGCCACAGATTGGATAAGGGTTTTTCATAAAACCCTATTTGAGCAAACCCCGCAGGTCAAGTATAGGGTGTCCCGTGAGGCGCCCATTGGTTGTTCTGGTATCGTCATGCGAGGCCCTGCCTATTGCTTAGTCTAGTCCCATGAGGCTGAAGAAAAGTTTGAAGAATGTGTTATTCTCTTATACTAAAGTTAAGGAAGGCTTGATGATCTGTGATTCCATACACCAGTTTTTTGGATGTTGAAATGTATGTTTTTCTCTATGTTTTGAGGCTTGTATCTTGAAGATCATGGTATATGCTTGAGGCATATCTTAGAGGTTAGCATATTTCTTGAGGCATATCTTGGATGGTTTGGCACATGCTTAAGGTATGTTTTGACACATATTTGAGTCTTGTATCTTGGATATTTTGGCACAAGGTTTGAGGTGTATCTTGGATATTTTGGTATATGCTTTGAGGCATATCTTGGAAGGTATGGAACATGTTTGAGGCATGTCTTGGAGGTTGTTTTGGCATGTGAGGGATATCTTAGAGGTCTTGTCACGTGGTTTGATGCATATCTTGGCACATGTTTGATGCATATCTTGGCACGTGGTTTGATGCATATCATGGTGATATTGAGCATATGATTTGAGGGATGTTATTGGTGATCTTGGCATAAGCTTTATGTGGTTGAACCAATTTTGATGATGACAATGTATCATTATCAGTGACAGGTTGAGTCTCTTATTTATATTTGTGGGAGGTTGGGTAGTGCATGGGAAGATTGGTGTCTTCAAATAGCAGGTTGGTTCTTGTAGGGGAGTTGCAATTTCCTTTGAGTTGGTGCTCATAAAACAAGGGGGTTGGAGCCTCCTTCCAATTGGAGCCGGAGAATATAGGGAGTTGGAGATTCCTTCGGGTTGGAGCCTCCTTCCAATTGGAGGTGGAGAACTTAGGGAGTTGTAGCTTCCTTCAGGTTGGAGCCTGTAAACTAGGGGTTTGGTGCCTCCTTCCAATTGGTGTTGCAGAATCTTGGAATTCGGTGCTTCTTGTCGATGTAATATTCAAGATATATATTAAAATTTGTTTCATGGTTTTCTCCCACTTGTGTTTCCACATAAAACTCGTGTATTGTGTATATGTGACTATATGTTGATGATATATTGAATGCAAGCATAAGCGATAAATTGTTCATAAGTTAATGTTTACATGTTATGGTTAAAAATGATAAAAAGTGCTCAATATTGATTCACCTCCCCCTCTCAGTATTGGTGAATATTCGCTCAATATTGATTCACCTCCCCCTCTCAGTATTGGTGAATATTCCAACAGTTGAGTGTGGAGAGTGGACAACCATAGGGCTAGATCTCCTTATGGACTCATAGCCTAAGCTCGAGGGTGGCCTCTTGTTGAGATAAAATGAATAACAATGCCTATGGTTGGGAGGTCCATCCTTCATACGCAATCAGTTGGTTATATTTTATGAATAGATAAGTTTGTGTTGTGTTTATTATGATTATTTCGCTATGTAAATGATATTTAAATGTTGTGTGTTTGTTGTGTACTTACTGGATGCATTCACATTTTTATAAATGTTGTAGATGCATGGCTAAGTCGTTTTTGCAGTGACGAGACTCAGCTTGGTGGTTAGGTATGTTACACACCCTCAGAGTTAAGTAAATGTTCCTCCAGCCTCTCAGTGTTCTTTCCTATTCATATTGAGAGTTCCTTGTCTCCCAAATTATCTTGAGCTACTCCTAGACTTTTTTTGGATGACTAACTCCCCCTTGATGAATTCTTTTGCCCCATGTTTGATTTTGAGACTTTCCTCTACTCCCATTTTGTTGATGTTTTGTAGATTTGTGCAGGTATTCTCACATGACCCTAGGTGTTGGGAATGTGGGAATCCTCGTTGGCACCTCATTGTACTTTTGTTAGGGTGAAAACCCCCTTGGATTGGAGCTAGGGGATTTGTGGGTTTGGTGATGGGATTTGTGGGCTTGTGTTGGGGCTTCACACCCATTTTGTTGATGTTTTGTAGCTTCGCGCATGTAGTCTCACATGACCCTAGGTGTTGGGAATATGGGAATCCTTGTTGGCACCTCATTGTACTTTTGTTAGTGTAAAAACCCCCTTGGATTGGAGCTAGGGGATCTATGGGTTTGGTGATGGTATTTGTGGGCTTTTGACGTTGGGGCTTCACACCCACATAAAAGGTCTAATTTGATGTTGACTTGTGGGGCTTCACACCCACATAAAAGGTCTAATTTGATGTTGACTTGTGGAGGGGCTTCTAAGTTGACCCCTAAGACTTCTATAAAAAGAGTTGAGGATGATGTGATATTATAGTGTGGATGCTTGTTGATTTCAGTCCAACCACTTGGTGAACTCACTCCAACCACTTGGTGACCTCAATCCAACCACTTGGTGACATCAGTTTAGCCAAATGGAGGAGGCTGAAAGGCCTCAGTTCTACTACAATTTTATTATTTTAGGTAGGTTCTGAAGGGGACAAGGCTCGACCCAACCAAGGAGAGAAACGATTGACTATTGGAGAATTTCTAGGTATGAAGGAGAGACATGGTTGAGCAGAGAGAGCTATTGGCATGCCTAGGGAGTCTCAAACAACCTAGGAGAGGGCCGCAACTAGGCTCTAGGTGGCTCGACCTAGCTAAAGAGGGTTGTCACAGGCCCTATTAAGGCTGGAACAGGTCTACAAGGGGATCAACCTAGGGAGATAAGGGAGTCACAACAAGAGGTGGACTTCGGCTAGGGAGAGAGGGCAAGTTAAAAGGCAACAACAATGGGGAGGAGACTCGGACAACACAAGAAAGTGGTAGTAGGACTGTGGGAGGACTCGACAACCAAGTCTAAAGTTGAACAAGGGGTTCTAAGCACAGAGAAAGGCTGCCACAAGTATTGGAGTAACTCAGCCTGCTAGAAGAAGATTAGCACAAGTTTTGAGGTCAGTCTGAAGATTGTTATAGCATGTATAACAATAAGGAAGAAGTTGTTACAGGTAGATTTATTGGACAACCTTTGAAGGCCATTACAACAATGTATTTGGAGTTGTAACAACAACACTTTTGAAGAGCAGTTTTGGCATAGAAATCGAGAAGGATTTCTGCAGTGATGTATTGTAAGTGTACCTTGTTATTTTGTCATTTCCTTGTGTAAAGATTGGGTCATTATCCCCGGTACGAGAGACCTTTGTTCCGATGTAAGCACAAGTGAAGTTTGGGCTTAAATTACTATGTACTAGTGCATGATCTAATTGCTAGTTTTTATCTTCCATTGTGCTAAGGTGTTAGGCATCTCAGTGTGTTTATCTTTACAGTTCAAATTGTGTAATATTTGTGTATTTTGTTGAGAACATTGACCAGACCTATGGTGTGTGTGCATCGATTTTGGGTGCACATTGAAATCTAACATGGTATTAGAGATTGAGGTTTGAGAAGGACAGTTGGATCTGAGCTATCTACAGAGGTGATAGCTCTGTGAGGGAGTTGTAGCAGTATTGAAGAGTTAGCTATGAGAGGGAGCTACAATGATTGTTGTAGGTAGAATCATGTTAAATGGTCTCTAGTTTGAGACATGGAGCAGACCATTTAGACAAGGAGTTGTGGAATATTGCAGCTTGGTGGTGTGACAATTTGGGAGTTTTGGTGGATTGGCAGAGAGCTCAGTTCGCAATAGTATGTTGTGTGGTGAGTTTCCAACTTCAAGGATGGACTTCAAGTGGCTTGTCATAGTGATTTGTGATGGGTGCATCTCGAGTGCTTTGGAACATACAAGATACATTCATGTGGATGGAAAGTTGATGAGTTAGAGTCTTCATCGGGCCGGAGAGTTACACATTGTTGAGGTGTGACAATGTATGAGGTATTTGACCCAGGAGGATGAGGACACTTGCAGAAATGAGTTGCGTAGGTCTAGAGTGGACTAGACTAAGTGTCCAACTGCAGCTTGGGATTGTTTTAAAGAGAGGACACTGGTTTAGTTGCAGCATGTGCATAGACACAGAGAGCCTTTTGACTTGGATGATGGACTTGGGAAGAAGTTCATTGGATTGTCTTGTAATACCCCTATTTCCCCCAGCTTGTAATTAATCATAATTTGTTATTGCCATGCAATGGCTTGCAAATATTGTAAATGTAATATTGTTTAATTGTAAATGTCGACAGTTAATTGATGGGTGAATCCTTAAAGTATTGTCCATGATAACACTAGAGGAATGAGGGGAAGTTCTATTAAGTTGAAGGACCCCAAGCTATCGTGCGGAAATATCAATTGGAAACATTCATATTATTTTCCATTAGCTCGGATAACAAGACAAGTCAGCTAATGAGGAGGGGGTTGGTAATTGATCAACCAACCACCCCAATGAATGGAAGGGCTGACAAAAGGGAAAGGAAGTGATTAGCTAGAGGACAATAAGAAAGATCACCATGGGTCCCCAGGATTGACCCATGAGTTTCCTTCTGACATAAGAAATAGAAGGACAAGTCAAGAACCTGCCTAAGTTATGTGTGCAAGAAAAAACACAAGGGGGTGTGCGACCTGGATATGCATAGAGAAGGAGAACTTGAGAAGGAGAACTTGAAAAGAATGGACTAGCGCGTGCAATCGAAGAATCAAAGAAGCCGTAGATGGTTTCCAAGCTGGAGCATGGAACACCCGAAACCCGACCCGAGCTAAGAAGGTCGCGAGCTTGATGCTGGGAAGGACTCTGATAAACCTCGAAGGGCCTAGGCTAGGTGGGTGTAAGGAAAATCTCTACCTAGAGTAGAGTGAAGGAGAGTAAGCTTAAAATCTTACCGAGAACCTGAGAGAGATTCCCTAGTGATATCATGGTTTGGCACGGGGGTGGCCAGAATGCTAAAACTGAATGCATCTGAGCCTACGATTGGGTGGAAAGGCGAACACCCACAGTCAGTTGGTCGGCTATCAACTGTAATAGATAAGTATTCCATAAACTCTATGTAATTTCATTGAAATGCATGATTGAATGCTTGTACTTGCGTTATACATATACATACTTGATTTATAGTGATTATGCTTATTGTATTTGCAAACTCTTATGTTTAAGTGGCGGTAGGCTGGCAGGAGCAGTGCATGCCCTGCAAAATTGAATATAAGTGTTCTGTAATGTTTTGAGATAAAAGGAATGAACTTAACTTTATGGACCATCCGTGAATGGAAACCCAGATCATAAGATAATAGTTTATAGTCGTCAACTTGTGATTGGCGATAGGTATTTGGCTGGTGAGCCATAGTGCAATCCCTTGGGTGAGCTAGATCTTAGAATGTTGTTTTAGCCTTGGTCGTCGAACCAAAGGTATGAAAGATCTCGACCATTGATCAGAGCACATATGGGATGTGATCTTGGTTGATTGATCAATGTGGAAGCCCTTAGATGTTAACAAGAGAAGGGTTGACCTCATGCTAATGTTATGCTGAAGTCACGAGCCTACATGTATGGGGAAGCCACATGGAGGCCTGTAATTGGTCGAAGGATTAAGGAGAGGGTCCCTGTCAAGTTTAAGGGTTGGAAAGATGAGATGAATGGTTCTGCGAGTCTACCAACCCACGAACCTGAGAAACTCACAAAATAATCTAAGTATGGAGTGTTAAAAAAGAGGAAGGGACTCAGATGAGTCCATGAAGGTGAAAATGCTTAAGTGTAGAGACTCTTCGGACAGACTTATGAAAGAGATAATCATGCCTTTGTAAGTCTGCGAGTCCGTGAACCCGCGTAGATGCAAAAGTAATATAAGTGTTGAGACTTTTTGGGAGGACCTATGAAAGGATGCTTATAGAAATATGCATCCACGAATCCACAAGTCCACGAAGATGAAAAATGGCTAAGTAATGAGACTTCTTGGTTGGACTGATGAAACGAAGCTACATAATTACAAGTTCACGAGTCTGCCACCCACGAGAGTGCGTTGGAAGAAGGTTAGAGAGACACTGGTGGTAGGCCTGCATGGACTAAAGTTCCATCGTGGCAGGCTAGGCTAGTGCCATGTTAGGACTAGGGTGTCGCCATGTCATTTAGCAACTAAATTCCAATTTCAGATAAGTGTGACTCTAAATGTTATATTGTCTCGATTGGTTTTTTATAATATGAGCTCATTGGATCTAGACGATGGCATAATATTCTATCTTGTTTGGATGTTAGATAATTGTGACTATGACGGTCTGGCTGACTGAAGATTTTGAAGTAGAGTCTGAATATTATCTCCTATCAATGGTTTTCTTCTTACTTCTATCTAGAAAAGGAAAAATGTCAGTAATGGGTTTTTAAATGAATTTGGGGCATAAGGCTTTGGCCT
>CBVK0100138904.1:0-22347 GCA_900067695.1 Picea abies | reverse complement strand
CATTTAAGTGGGGTAAAAGGAGGTTGCCCCCTCGAAGAGGCTTATTATATGAAATTATCTCTTTTTCAAGGCGTTGAGTACTTTTTCTGAGGTTTTTCTATGCTATATTGATGTTTGGTTCTTAACACCATCCGCCATGAGGGTAAAGAGGCTAAAAACGGTTATGGGTTTTCAACCGTTCGAGCTAATTCAAAACCATTTGCCCAGAATTGCTCACGCAAAAACGTGGGTCTGGGAGCAAATTCGGGGCAAACTTCTCTGGCAAAATGAAACCACAACTGACTCTGAACACCTTGGAGGTTTAATTCGCCCTTCGACATCTAGGAGATAACACACAATGATCCAGGCTAAGGGACAAGGGTTTGAATAGATCAGGCTAAGAGATTCTACCACCGGTCATTCAATGTAAACCCAAGAATTAACCACGCACCATGAGATAATTCAAACCATTAAATCCAAAATACAAATGTTTCACCAATGCGCCATGTGTATAATCAAACCTCACCATTCAATATGACATCAAGCTCATAAGTGAACCATGCTCTTTTTCCTAATCAAAGTTTATAAGCATTGCAGCAAGAGATTTCATAAAATTGATAAGTCAAGAGTTTATAGTAATAAGGATCATACCATATAAAAACTTTACATTCACCATGACCCTTATGTAATCAAGTATAATTCATCAATCAACATACTCAATGCCTTAGCAATTTAATAAGAAATCAAGTTGCGCAATCAGAGTGATACAAGCAAATGGACATAGTTCGAAAAACAAACCAAAGGTAAGTACCAATCAGAATATCAGTGAGTAAATCATGACAGTCCAAATAATGATGGGGGAGTTTTCACACTTTCAGTCGTGAAAAATAACTCGAAACCAATTTGCAAATGTCGCATGAAATAAAAATGTCTTCTGTTTGCAAAATGCGACAGAAATTTGAAGTTCATAGACATAGGTGTAGGCATCTTTAAGGGCAATTGAAAACATTGAATTGGCTGCCAACAGGCCCTCAAAAGAGACTGTTAGAAGAAATTCCCCTGTGGATCAAGATGTTGTTCATAGAAGATGGCGATGGACCCCTATGAGAAGGGGAAGAGTCTTAAGCTATTGTGAATGGACTTGCACATCTATACATAGAAATCTCTTTGGGATCCCTCACCAGAGATTTCAATAGAATATGGGGGAACCCCCTCTTTGAACCACCCCTCTTGTGCATTTGTAATCAAGAAGAAAGAATAGAACAAAGTGAAAATATATGAGTACAAGAAATAAAAAGAGAAGAGAAGAGTTAAGAAGAGATCAAAGTTAACAATACTTCACGTGGAATATTTTTGGTATCAACATATGTATCACCAACAACTAGTAGTTAGTCAGGAGGAAAAAAAAGTAGGTTGAGTATGGTGAACCAAGAAAAAACTATGAGGCTACCTATGTTCCATGTCACAGGTAAATACAATGCAAATAAAATTTGGTTTAGATGTCAAGCTATATTCTCTATGAAGAGAATCAAGGAAAAAGAGTTGAAGATAACACAACTATAGACCACATTTAGAGACATATATATGATGTGGTATATGAAGTATAAGACAACTGCCCCAGTGAGACATACTAGGTCCTTGGCAGAGATTAAAAGCGATCTACTTAGGGAGTTCTAGAAGCCTATGTTAGAATCACACTGTATCACTAAGATCAAAGATATCAAGCAACAAGATAGATAAATTGTATGGGATTGTGATCAATAGTTCAAAATATTATTGGATAGGCTAACATTTCAAATACAAGATGTTTATCACAAGGAATGGTTTATTGTAGGACTCCTAGCCCATATTGTAGTCTTTCTCACTCAATAGAAGGTGACGACGTAGGTGAAGGTCATGGATATTGCAATATACTGAGGGGATGCACCAAGAGGTGGTGAGATGTTGGTAAGGATTTCCTAGGTGCAATCTTGGCTTGTAAATATTAAAATGTAGTTACAAGATATGGCTAAGGTTAAGGTGTTGTGCCAACATGTGTGGTGTACTATGTGCCACATGGAAGGCCACCATACAAATGAATTTCCTATGTTGGGAAGCTAAATGGAGATGAATGCACCAAATCTATTTCTGAATGGACCTTTGACCGAGTGGTGTGAGATTTGCATACAATGGGAACATATACATCCCCAGTGCCCAACACTACATAAGTATCAAAAGACTACGCATACTATATTTTGAAATCTCTACAAATCCATGGGAAATGATGTCAACAATTGTTATTCCTTTCAGTTGATGCATGAGCACACTACATATTCCTTCTGGGTCCAAGAAGAAAAGAAGGGTGGTGACCACAGAGGAGGATACCAAGGAGGTATAAGAGGAGGATATGGACAAGGAAGAGGATGAGGATATGGTGGTGGTGAAAGAATACCACATATTTGTTTTAATTATGGAGAAGTAGGCCATGTGTCATGATTTTGTACCAAACCATGTGCTCTATGTGGGTACTATCATAGTAAAAAGCATGTTACAAAATATTGCCTAGACTTGTTGGAAAAGTGGGAAGAGATTAAGGAACATTGCAATATGGTGACTATAGATTCGTGTGAAAATCAGAAGTCAGATGAAGAAGCTAAAGTGTGGGTGGTAACCTCAGGATGAACTCATATCGGAATGGATTTAGAGAATGGATAAATATTAGGTAAGAATGTGGAAAGGAAGATCATAAAAGTGGCATAGGCGCCCCCTAAGTTTGATGTTTCATAGCAAAAACAATTCTTGTGTGCTGCAAAAATGGATCTAGAGGAGGACAGGATGCATGAGGAGTTACAGTGTGCAACACAAAGGTGACTGGAGGAATATAGGTTGCGTAAAGAGGTACAAAAAGAAAAACTAAGGTCCTTGGAAGAGGCCCAAACCCATGAAGAGTTGCATCATGCAACAAAAAATCGTTAGAGGAAGTCCATGTGCATGAAGAGATAAAATGCATGACACATAGGTCATTGGAGGAGGCCCACGGATAGGAAGAGGTCTAACAAGATGAGAAAAAGAAAATAAAGGATTACATGCATTAAGAGATGTGATGCATGATGTGATAAGAAACACAATGCAAAACTTGTCACAAGGATCAAGTAAGTAACATTTTTCATTGTTGTTTGAAAATGTTAAGTGATACTGATGTTGCAAACAAGTTGACACACATGTTTACAAGATGTATGGGGGAAGAAGAGACAACTCTAGCTATATATTTCTCTCTACCAGAAAGAGATATGCATTGGGTGAGCAAACAAAAGTATATAGGAATAGATTTCAAGATGGCAGTTTGACTAGGAAGCTATGAGATGGATGGTTTCATGCTAGATCTTGGATCCAAAGTGAGAATTTTTCCAAAGAAATCTTTGGAGTTGATGGGAAAGACAAATTTGGTGTGGTCCCCCATTCAAATCTGGTGCATAATCAATACCAAATATATCCCACCAATTGAATGGAGAAAGTATAAGTGAATATTGAAGGGGTGAAGACTTTTAGGTGATTGATATCATGGATGACTAAGATCACTATATTGTGTTACTTGGCATTGACTAGGAATTTGATAATAATGCAATTTTGAATATGAAGAAGTGACCGATGTCGTTTGAAGAAAATACCTTCTGTATCATTGCATCATTGGATCCAAACAGGGGAAATACATACAATTAACTCATGAATGAGGATGCATAGAGCTCTATTATTGAAAACATATATTAGATTATAGGATGCAGAGAGGATTATATGAATCCCATAGTAAATGGTGAGGTGAGATGGAAAAATGTGTGCTCATATGACACGGATTCATAGGATGCTATGCAAATATGGAAACAAAATATCTATTAGGTTTCAATAATATGTTGCATGTAAATTACCATAGCGACACACGAGATTGGGATAGGTCCTTATACTCTATATTGGTTCAATGGAATAGACTTGATGGATACATTCCTTTCCCAGATGCAGGAGGTTCCCTTGACCCACCAAATGCATGTCCTCAACATGGTGTTGGAAGGAGTACCTCCACAATGGTGGATAACACACCATGAAAACCTCCATGAATGGGTGCAAGTGGTGGAGTTGATCAAGGAAAGATTTTGACTGATGGTAGATCCCCAAGAATACATGTTTTCCTGTGAAAGGAATTTTCTAGCCAAGAAAAGTTTGAATACAAGATATTTCCATCCTATTTACAAACATGTTACACTGAAAAGTAGCCTAATATATCAAGGTTCGTTGATTCCAACCACACCAGTAGATGAATGAAACGGGACATAATTGTTACACATCAAAATTACTCATTTCAGTGATGACCTATTGTCATCATTACAAGTGTCGCAAGTATCGCATTTTAGCCACAAGTGTCACATACATCATACAATCATCTTTCCTATGTTGTGTCTTGAACAACATCATAAGGAACACTTGAAGACACCCTTAGAGACTAGTGAAAGAAGGAGAAATCATTTGACAAAGAGTACAAAGCCTTTTCCTTGTGAAAGACCACTTAAAAATTAATTTTAAAGGGAAGCGCTCCCCTACCCACTAGCAGGGAGTGCTATCTCTCCTTGCCCTCCTTTGGGGGAGCGTTGTAGCACTCTATGCAACATTATGGGGGAGTGTTATGCTGTTGATAAAATCAAGCAAAGATCCATTTATCTCTAGAGTCATTTTGATTTGAATATGAGGTCAAGGTTGGATCTTAGGGAGGATCCACAACTAATGGAGAAAGAGCCTCAACCTATCCCAAGAATCTCTAAGGTGGTTGGGCCTCTTCAAGCTTATATAAGGAGGCTTTCTTATGGTGAAAGGGAGGGATGGAGAAATTGAGAAATACCTAACTTATGATCTCATAAGGAAGGAAAGACATTGAAGTCATCAAACTAATGATCTCATAAGGGAGATAATCAGTGAAGCATAGTCATTTTGTTTGTGGATCATTTGAGAAAGGGTTTGGACAAGGAGAAATGGAAGAGGCTGTTGCAGCTTCATCAAAGGACTGTAAGTATCTCTATTGAGTTCTCATTAATACATGTGCTTGGTCTATTTCCTTCAAGATTCTGTATGCCTACATGAACTTGTTTTAATGGATAGATCTAGTTTCAAACTAATCATAGTAGAATAGGAGGCATTCTTTGTCTTTGATTGATTGCAGGACCTGTTGAAGAGCTTGTGGATCAGAGATCAACTTGGAACTAGGCAAGGACAAACATCATAAAAAGGTACATATTTTCCTCTTCTCTATAGATTAGTGTAGCTAGGTTTAAAGGGATGTTGGTGACCAAAGTTAGCACTTTTTTGTCTTGATCTTAGAGATTTAGGGTCCAAGAGGGAATCCACCTATCTGTAGGGGGATTTTCCTGTAACAAAAATTGGCAACTCTACTATGGGAGCATGCACCAGGGTGTAAGTCTATTAAGCAAGTTGTCAACATAAATTTTCCACCTACTCTATCTCATCCTCTTCTTATATTGTTTTCGTGATGTTGGATTTCATCACCAACTAGTGCGTTCATTGTGAGAAGGTTTTGTTTGTTTTCTTTCTTCATATATTTTTAGTGTGTGTTGTTTATTTTTCCCTAGTAGACTCTAGGCTGGATCTTTGTTTAATGGCATCAGTTTCTGAAACTACCAATGGATCAACCCCTATTCTGGGGGAACCTATTTTTTTAACTTCTTATGGAAATGTTGGTCCCCCTTACATCGCTACTTTGAGCCTTCCAACTCTCATAATTGGGTTACCAGTATGGTTTTTTTCCACTCTATTAATCTCGAATGCAGCAAGTGCTTCATATGTAATCACAACACTCACACATCAACCTCATGTCGACCTTTCTCCTTCTTCACCTATCAGGTCTCTTTCCCTTTCTCCTTCTTCACCTAGTGAAATCTCTAAAGCGAGTAGCCAGGTTGATATGAATAAGAAGAAACAAAAAGAGAAGAAGAACAAGAACCAAAAAGGGACCAAGCCTTCAACTACATCAGAAGTTGGATCCAAGAAACCAAATACTGTTAATTGTACTAGGAGTGTTGATGAGGTCAATAAGACTAAAAAGAAGAATCTAAAATCCAAATTCCCTTGCAGTCTTTGTAAGGGTGACCAATTTCTGAGGGATTTCCCTGGTCTTAGAAAGGTCTTAGAAATGTGGTCTTCCACATCATCAGCCCCTACTAGACATGTTGGTGACATCACTTCAACTAGTGATGTTAAGGTTGGTAAGAAGAAAACAACTACCAAGTTTCCTTGCATGTTATGTAAAGGTGATCATTACTCTCACTTTTTTCCTCATATGGATGAGGCTTATTCTATTTTGGAAAATCTTCAACTTCCAACTAGTTATCGTAATATTCCCCCTAACCCATTGTTAGTTGATGGACTGGTCAATCTGGTTCCATCCCTGGTTAGTCTAGTTGATTAGGTGGTCAATCTAGTTTCCTCATCGATTGAACCACAAACCCAAGTAGTTGATCTAGTTTTGTCATCGATCAGCTCCACTCTTCATCAAAAGAGTGAAACCAAAGTGGTTTCTCTGGTTCCACCATCGGCCGATCCCACTCCTCCATTGAGGAGTGCCAAAGTGGTTGTTTCGATTACTTCATTGGTCAGTCCCACCCTTCTTCTGAAGAGTGCCAAAGTGGTTTCTCTAGTTACATAATTGGTCAATCCCACTCCACATATGAAGAGTGCCAAAGTGGTCGATCTGATTCCACCGTCGGTCAATCCTACTCTCCCTCTAGAGAGTAAACCCAATACTGCCCATGTTTTTCTCGTTGATACAGAATCTACCGTGCTGGGGGGCATTCCTTCTTCTCCCGAGAAACCCCCTCCAAGTAATGAGGCCATCCTTTTTGATTGGGGTGCACTAACTGGACCTCGTCTTCCCTCTCACATTCCTTTCAAGATTACATTACAGGTTTTTGGTTAGGTCATTCCTCAGACACTGATAGATGAAGGTGCATCTGTTAGTATTTTATCCTCTATTTCTTGGCAATATTTGGGTTATCCTCAGCTTGTAGTAGTTACACAGAATTTGTTATCTTTTAACAGAAGAACTAGTCACCCTTTAGGAGTCCTTCCTCAGTTTCCCATAACTTTGGGATGAAAAATTGTCTTTATTGATGTTATGGTAGTCCAGGACCTCTTGGATTTCGATTTACTCCTTGGGAGAGATTATGTCTATGCCATGAAAGCTATTGTGTCCACTCTTTTTCGTGTGATATCTTTCCCACACGATGGAATAATTGTGGCTATTGATAAAATTTCATGCATTCGTCTTGACTTGATTACCAACCCAATGAGCTCCCTAAATGGTTCTTATATGCAGACAGTATTGCCCCCACCACAGGTCAATTATGTGGTGTTATCTCTCATGCCTTCAGCTATCTATAAAGATGAGCCTCTCCCTGTAAGCTCAACCTTTTGTGACTTAGATCTGGTAGTTGACATGGTGATCTCTTTGATAGGGCTATTAGAGCCATATCTCCCTACCCTTATCAAGGTCGTCGACATGTATTCCTTCCAAAGTGCTTCTCTTCCATATAGCGAAGATATCTTGGAAGCCATGATTGATGTTTGTCCCTTGACATGTATTCCTTCTAGAGAATTATCCTCTTGGAAGCCATGATCAAGGAGAGGTCACAAGCACAGTTTTCCTCTTTGTGGAAATCTCATTAAAAAATGAAACAAAAGATACAAGCATATTTTTTCCTCTCTGTAGAAAGCTCGTTAAAAAGTGAAACAAAAATCTGAGGATTGAACCCAGAGCCCTGAGCATAGTTCTTTTCCTGTGTCAAGCTCATTAAACAATGAAACAATCACCCCTCCCATTGAGTCGATTCTTCTCACTAGATCTTGTAGATGTTGAGTCGAGTCTTTCGTTAGGTCTCATATTTGAACCTTCATTTCATCCACCCTTATCCTTTTTCTCCATCTAGTACAAAAATTGGTGACAACCTCAAAGTTGGTGAATGAATTGAAGCTTGGGGGGGAATGTCTCCAACCTTTGATTATCATTCTATATTTATGCCTCCTACTTTTCAAGCTGGGGGCAGAGTACCAACCATCCATGGGTATCCAAACCTTTGGAAATTACGTTGGTAATTTACAAGCATAGTTTAATTTTGTTTCAAGCTTGTGTAAAAATGAAACCAATACCAAGCATGGTCTTAATTCCTTCTCACGCTCAAAAAAACATGAGAACGCAACCGAGTAAAAATTTATCTCTTTTTCGGAATCGCATGGATACACAAAAAAGGAACCCCCAGGAGTCATCTTTAATCTCTTTTCAAGCTCTCTAAACATGAAAAGATTACAGAGTGATCTTGCTTCCTTTCACACTTGTTAAAAGGTTTGAAGGGCATCTTGCGAGTGGTAGTTTATCTCTTTTTCGACCTCGCGAGACTAACATTACAAAAAAGGAGAACCTTGTAGTCTCCTTTAAGTACTTTTCAGACTCTCTAAACATGAAAAACCACTAATTTTTCCTTCTTTGGACTTGCTAAACTATACATTGAAGGGCCCATATGGGACCGAACCCTTACTTCTTCTAGTTCATTAAACAAAGGAAGAGGGACTTACCAAAGGCTAGTTATATCAAGCATGTGTTACCCTCCTCGATCTTGTTAAAATCAAAAGAGGTACTTGTTTATCTAGATGGGGGAAATATTTGAAGGAAGCAAGTCAAGCAGTTTTTGAAAACATCACAAGTCACTCTTACGGTCTCCCTTGAACACTACACTTTGTCTTTGCATACATTTTAATCCACTAAACCTCTGCACTGAACCAATCCTCTAAGTTTCTTTACTCCTTTTGGTCACTCGAGTAAAGTCACAGTATCCACTGCATCATTGTGTTTTGGTCTATGTCATGTTTCTACTGTTGTGCCTCAGTTTTCAAGGGAGGTATCTTCCTTGAGAGTCAACCATCACAAATTTCCTATTTCAATGCCTGTTTCAGTCCATGTTCATTTGATCCACCAATTTACATCTCTATGTCAGTTTCATGTCGTTGATGGGGGATACATGAAGGCCCTCCTTCGACGAATCAGTTCCTGTCAACTTCAACACATTATCCGAGAATTAGAATTAGAAACTAGTTAGTACCTTGGGACCTACATGCCTTAATAGTAGGCCTCCTCACTTCTGATAGTCAGTTTACATCATTGACCTCTGATTGGATGATTCCACATATGTTCGACTTTAGCTCATATATTCACATTCACTGGAATGTACTAGGGTACCTTGGGAATCATTGACATCAATGGTGAATTCCCTCGCACTTGTTGATGATTTACCTCATTGACCAATAATCAAGTGGTTTCTACCATGTTCAACATCAGGACATCTATTCACATGGTTAGATTCATACTACAACAGGATTGGTAAGAATAACCTGGGTTAAGTAATCAATCTGATATGTATTTTTCCCAAGTTGTGACAAAGGTTGTCTTAAATATTGACACATATACTATCACATAGGTCCACTTTGTATTGGTCCATGGCTATGTCTTATCGTATCATAGATCCACTATATTTTTTGTGGTTATGATCAGTTCATGTCATGGAAGTATAGATCCACATTGTATCTTTGGTGGCTATACTCTTTGTTAATATAATTATGGATCCGTAGTGTATCTTATGGCGAGCATAGCTTGAAAGTATTTATCACTCAAGCATAGGTATGTTTTCCTTGGGTTTGAAACATATCATAACATTTGTCTAATGGTTGTATGAAGATTCTACCAGGTTATCTAAGTCCATACCCTTTCTCGAAAAATTCTACAAAGTACTTCAGTTATCAGTTTCCGTCTTCTAACTTCGTACTTTGGGGGTCAATCTGTTACACATCAAAATTACTCATTTCAAAGATGACCTATTGTCATAATTACAAGTGTCACAAGTGTTGCAGACATCATACAATCATCTTTCCTATGTCGTGTCTCGAACGACATCACAAGGAACACTTGAAGACACCCTTAGAGACTAGTTAAATAAGGATAAATCATTTGACAAAGAGTAAAAATCCTTTTCCTTGAGAAAGACCACTTAAAAATGAATTTTGAAGGGCAACGCTCCCCTACCCACTAGCAGGGAGTGCTAGCGCTCCTTTCCCTCCTGTTGGCGAGAGTTGTAGTACTCTGTGCATCATTCTGGGGGAGTGTTATGCTGTTGAGAAAATCAGGTGAAGATCCCCTTATCTCTGGAGTCGGTTTGATTCGAATTTGAGGTCAAGGCTGGATCTTTGGGAGGATCCACAAGTGATGGAGAAATATCCTCAACCTATCCCAAGAATCTCTAAGGTGTTTGGGCCTCTTAAATATTATATAAGGAGGCCTTCTTATGGTGAAAGGGAGGGATGGAGAAATTAAGAAATACCTAACTTATGATCTCATAAGGAAGGAAAGACATTGAAGTCATCAAACTTATGATCTCATAAGGGAGATAATCAGTGAAGCATAGTAAAAAATTTTTTGGATCATTTGAGAAAGGGGTTGGACAAGGAGAACTCGAAGAGGTTGTTGCATCTTCATCAAAGGTCTGTAAGTATCTCTATTGAGTTCTCATTAATACATGTTCTTGGCCTGTTTCCTTCAAGATTCTGTATGCCTACATGAACTTGTCTTTAATGGATAGATCTAGTTTCAAACTAATCTTAGTATAATAGGAAGCATGATTTGTCTTTGATTGGATTGTAGGACCTGTTGAAGATCTTGTGGATCAGAGCTCAACTTGGAACTGGGCAAGGACAAACATCATAAAAAGGTACATCTTCTTCCTCTTCTGTATAGATTAGTTTAGCTAGGTTTAAAGGGATGTTAGTGACCAAAGTTATCACTTTTCTATCTTGATCTTAGAGATTTAGGATCCAAGAGGGAATCCACCTATCTGCAGGGGGATTTTCCTATAACAATAATTTGTACCCAAACCAGGGTTGGGTGGTCAACAAACCCCCTAGTCTTAACCATAATTCAAATCCATTAATGGGAAGGGATAACGAATAGGATATGAGTAAATAATAATCATGACTCACCAGGGGAAGATGTGGCATGATGAAATCTATATAGAGGAAGAATGGGTACATAGTAACCATGCACTGCACCCCTGGAGGATAAGAGTGTGCGCATGGGTAAAGTGGTAATTATCACTAGAATAAATAGGCATAATAGAAAGTTTGGAACAATTTTTATGGGGTTGAAATTCCCTTCAAAAACAAGGGGTACTCCCCGGTATACGATCCTGATTAGACTATGCACCATTTGGTTTAGGAGACCCATTAGGAATCTATCCCAACTGACATTACTAGTTGTGGGGGGATTGTTGGATGGTTTGAAAATGCATATGTATATGAATACTATCTAAATGCATAAATGAAATCTATCTACCCTATACTAACCTATCCTATCTAGGATAAAAATAATGTAACTAAATGAACAATTGAAATGAAACTAAATCTACAAATAATTCTACTTACATAGTTGTTATGAAGAAGTAAATTTAGACAACATATGCACACAAATATATAACCAAAATAGTTTAGATCATATTATCGCATACATTAACAACTCATATTATCAGGACATACACATAAGAAAGAATAGAAAATATGTAATAAAATCAATTATTTCTTAATAAAATTCTATAGGAAACATCGTATTCTCATAGCCCATGTAAGCAATGCACATTCTGTTGAAAATAGTTCACAACAAATAGAAATGCACATAAGTTCTTCTCTCTATCAAAACTAGCCTTGAGGGATTCTCAATATTAATTAACATAGCATTTTATTTGAAAATAGTTTCTTGAGTGTATACAATGCTTGAAGAACCCCTACAAAATGGGATTATTCCTTTATTTATACAACTATTACTAACTCCTAAAAATATGTTCTTGCATTCCTCAAGAAGCAATTACAAAAATTTTCATCTTCCCTCACTATCTATTTGACAAGTGTAAGAGTGAGGATGGGGCTAAAAGAGGTTGGAAAAAGACAAATCGAGTACAGTTAAAAACAATTATGACTTTGTTATTTTGTCTTATTTATGTTCTCTTGTCCTTGATGTAAGTTTTCCAGGTATTGAACTAGTCATAGATCGATATGATATTGTGGTAGGATAGTTATTCAAGAGATTCTCCATTCATAGCTTTGTTTCCATTGAGGGTTTGCATGTACATCAATAAGGTAGACATGAACTCCTGGATCATGGTGTGGAATTTGGTGGGTTGTATAAGGTGTTTCTATATCCATCCCATCATCGCCTTTGTAGTTGATTCATTTATTTCTCACCCATGACTTGTTCTCTGTTGGATTTTCTTGGGAAGTTGTTCCATCATGAGGGTATTTTTGAGCTCTTCTAAGGGAAGAATATGAATATTTCATATTAGAGCTTGTGTTACTTTATGTAGTTGTGTACATATTTCTAGTGCGTTTGTTGTATCTCTGTCTACTCTATTCATAACTTGTTGAAAATAGTCAAGTGAAGTATTGTTGGTGCATGCACACAGGAAGGTTCAAGACCTTGGATTGAAGGTAATTAGTCCAACAAAACCCTACAGATACCAACCCTTTTTGTGTCAACTATGAGTAGGAAAATTCTCACCCGAGGTATATTTAGGGGACTGCAGGAACCAAGATTTTGCAGTGGTGAGGGAAACAAGGGAGGCACACTAGTCATACCTAAAATATCCTTTCCTACACTAGATCCTAGGTAACTCGACCATGTTCCTTAATTTGTTATGCATATCATTCTATATTCTTATCAATTAAAAATTAAACATACAATTAACATTACTACGCATGAATATTTCAACATTATTAGTAAAGATAAGTATTCATCCCTAGTAAAAGCAGGAATTAACATCATACATACAATAATTAACATATTACAAAAATGAATAACCATTCCACAACATAATTTGACATAGAGTTACAACGGTTCACCTCCTCCTAGGCTATGTCCACAAAATATTTTCTTCTTTATTATATTTATGGCATTATGGTTGTGCTCTGCACTATAATAGATGTTCAATATACATTCCTCTACTTACATGCATGTATTCGTTACACACAAAACATCCTACAACTATGACTACTACTCAGTATTACTCTTTGATTCTTCCTCTGTCACTTCTCTTTTGCTTATGTTTCTATTGTTGCTTCTCTCTCTTCCGCTCTAAACTTCTGAACTTATGTTTCTGCTATCTCCCAAAATTCACTTTTATTATACATATTTATGTCCCTTTTTCTCGGGTTTTCTTGCAATATCATAATGAGTTGGTTCCCACTCATGCTCGATGGGTAAAAACTCATTATGAGATAGATACAACTCATGCTCGACTGGTTTTCCCAGATTTTCCGAGATATTTTTCCTTCATGTTCCCTATTTTCCTCTCTCTCTTCTCTCTTCTTTCTTGATCCTCTTTATCTTCCTGATCCTTCACCTTTTCTCCATGCTTCATCTCTTCTCGTTTTTCTCTATTTAAATAGCCCTCCCAATAGGCCCCCAACATTCACCTATGGCTCATCCTAAGCCACTTAGGCATGTTGTGTCATTCTCTTCCATGCCTCAATGCATTTATGGAGGCTCATCATTTGTTGGTGCATACACACAAGAAGGTTCAATACCTTGGTTTCAAGGTAATTAGTCCAATAAAATCTTACATATACCGACCGTTTCAGCATCACCTGCGAGCAGGTGAAGTCTCACTCGAGGTATCTGTATGGGGACTGCAAGAACCAAGATTCTGCAATGGCGAGGGAAAGAAGGGAAGAACACTCATTCATACCTAAAATATCCTTTCTTGCACTAGATCCTAGGTAACCTAACCTTGTTCCTTAATTCATTATGCATATCATTCTATATTCTTATCAATAACTAGTTAAACATACAATTAACGTTACTTCACATGAATATTTCAACATTATCGATAAAGATCAATATCTGTCCCTAGTAAGAGAAGGATTAACATCATATAGACATGAATAAACATATTACAAACATGAATAATCATTCCAAATCATAATTCGACACAAAGTTACCTTGCTTCACCCCCTCCTAGGCTATGTCCACAAAATATTTGCTTCTTTATTATATTTATGGAATTTCGGTTGCGCTCTACGCTACAATAGATGTTCAATATACATTCCTATGATTAATGCATGGATTCTTTATACACAAAAAATCCTACAACTATGGCTATGACTCATAATTCCTCCATGCTTCTTCCTCTATCACTTCTCTTCCACTTTTATTGCTACTGTCACTTCTCTCACTTCTTCTCTAGAATTATGAACTTTTGTTTTTTCTATCTCCCAAAATTAAGTTTTCTTTTACATATTCTGGTCCTTTTTTCTCAGTTTTTCTTGCCAACTCATAATGAGTTGGCTCCCACTCATGCTCAGCTAGTGACAACTCATTATGAGCTAGATACAACTCATGCTCAACTAGGTTTCCCATATTTTGTGGGATCTTGTTCCCTCATGTTCCATGTTTTCCTCTCTCTTCTCTCTTATTTCTTAATCCTCTTAATTTTCTTGATCGTGCACCTTTTCTCTATGCATCACCTCTTATCATTGTTCTCTATCTAACCATCCTTCCCAACAGGTCCCCAACACTCTCACCTGTGGCTTGTCACAATCCACTTAGGCCTGTTGTATAATGCTCTTCCAAGCCTCAATAAATTTCTATAGGCTCACCATTTGTTTTCATGTGCACATAGGAAGGTTCAAGACCTTGGGTGCAAGGTAATTAGTCCAAAAAATCCCTATAGATATCGACCCTTTCGGCATCACCTGGAAGTATGTGAAGTCTCACTCGAGGTATCTTTATGGGGACTGTAGGAACTGAGATTTTGTAGTGGTGAGGGATTAAAGAAGGGAGGCACGCTTGGCCATACCTAAAAGATCCTTTCCTTCACTATATCCTAGGTAACCCGCCCTCGTTCCTTAATTCATTATGCATATCATTCTATATTCTTATCAATTAGCAGTTAAACATACAATTAACCTTACCACACATGAATCTTTCAACATTATCTGTAAAGATAAGTATTCATCCCTAGTAAAAGAAGGAATTAACATCATACAAACATTAATTAACATATTACAAACATGAATAACCAATCTAAAGCATAATTCGACATAGAGTTACCATGTTTCACCCCCTGTTGGGCTATGTCCACAAAATATTTTCTTCTTTATTATATTTATGGCATTCCGGTTGTGCTTTGCGATACAATAGATGTTCAATATACATTCCTTTGCTTAATGCATGGATTCTTTACACATAAAACATCCTACAGCTACGACTACTACTCAAAATTCCTTTCTTCTTATTCCTTTGTCGCTTCTCTTCTACTTATGTCACTATTGTCACTTCTCTCATTTCTTCTCTAAACTTATGAAATTATGTATCCACTCTCTCTCAAAATTCACTTTTATTTTTCATATTTAGGTCCCTTTTTGTCAGTTTTTCTTTCCATTTCATAATACATTGGCTACCACTCATGCTCGGTTAGTTACAACTCATTATGAGTTGGATACAACTCATTCTCAACTATTGTTCCCATATTTGGAAGAATCTTGTTCCTTCCCATTCCTTGTTTTCCTCTCTTTATTCTCTCTTCTTTCTTGATGCTCTTGATCATCTGGATCCTGCGCCTTTTCTTTGTGAATTGTCTCTTCTATTTGTTCTCTATCCAACCTTCCTACCCAACAGGCCCCCAACACTCACTTGTGGTTCATCTCAAGCCACTTGGGCTTCTTGTGTCGTTCTCTTCCATGCCTCAATGCATTTATGGAGGCTCTCCTTTGTTGCATGTACTATTGTTGTGACTCTGGCCTCCTTGGTCACAATTTAAACCACTATCTACATTTTCAATCTATTTAATTTGGCCTCGATGTCTTGTGTTTCTAATGTTGTGTTGGTTTGTGTTGTAGCTAGTTCCTCTAGTACCCTGAGTGCCTCATCGTGTCACAATCGCAACTCTTGTGTGATATTTCACTTCTCTTCCTTCAGATGTTCCACCACAAGGTATAGTTTCCTATTATCCAAGAGTGTTGACATTCTTTTAGTTGGTGGGAGAGTATTTGCGTGCTCCATGACATGAATCACTTGTTCCCGTGCAACCCTTGTTTTCTCATCTATCACTTGTAGCTCTGGGGTGTTCTTCATCTATGTCCACATGTTCATTCCTTCTTTGCATATATTTATACATTATTATTCTAATCTTTTAATCTTCACCACCACTTTCTGCATTGTCCTTTCCCTTTGCGTTCTTTCTTCTAGTGGTGTCCCTAGTGTTGTGTGTGACTCTATCTCCAGGACCTTCCTTGGAAGTCCTATAATGACCTCACTAATATTTCTAAATTGTTCTTTTATCGTGGCTTCTACCACCATTGGTACTTATGGTAATTCCTTATATAATTGTTGTACCATTGCTTGACCTTTCTGCGTAAATTTCTTATCTTCCTCCTTTTCCTTCCTTATTTCATCAGCCTTTTTATCTACTTCATGCTTTTCCTGCTTGGATTTCTTGAATTTCTCTTCTACTTCAATATTTCATTGTGTGTATTTATTGGCCTTATCTTCTAGTTCAAGGTTATCCCTCTTAGCTTCCTCTACCTCATTATCTACTTTTTTTTTCATTTTCAGTCAGTTATACTCATTGTTCTACTGCGCACTTTTCATGTAGCATAGTGTTGTATTGTCTCTATAGTTCCTCTCTCTTGAGCTCCACATTTGTTATTTTTGTGGCTGCAGTATCTGCATGAATGCATAATTCTTGCATAATCCTTGTATGTAGGATCTGTACCACTTCTATACTCATCTGGAATATGACTAAGTCCATGTGACTTAGTCTCTGTAACTTCTCTTGACTTCTAGGGTTGGGTAGCCTGACTATCCCTACTAGCACGTTGATCAGTATGCACGATGCTATTTTCTGAACCAACTTTGCAGTTTGTGTGACTTCTGTCGAACATGTTTGGTATGCACCTAGTCCTTTCGTAAGTGTTAATTTCATTGTCTCAAGGATATTTTGGATTACCCCTAGTTGTTTTTGTATTAATTCACTTTTCTTATTCCATCCCTTGATTACCTCTTCTTCTGACCTATGGTGCATTCTACTGCTTCCTGTATCCATCATCTATTGGATTGCTACCAGCTGATCTTGCATCACCTTGTGGTATGCTTCTTGCTTCTTAGTTTCTTTCTCCCAAATATCCTCTATGGTTTAGTCCATTTGTTGGCCAATTCTTTCCATGTCTTATTTATTTAATATGTAGAACAGACTTGGTGGTGTTTGTGCCTTAGTTTTCTTGTGCACTCTAACTTCTTTTGATTATCTCGTGTCCTTTTTTTTCATGCCTTTCTTGGGGACTCTTTATGTGTCACGTATGACCCCTATTCATATTGGTTTATCTTTTCCTTGTGTATTGCCTAGATCTTCACAATTGTTCTCTCATACCTCCTCTTCATATAATGGGCCTACCCTATCTGCAGGGTTCTTTCTCTCCTCCTCCTGGGTCTAACCCTAACCATGGGCGCCCTTTTTTATCTCCTTGTACTAGTCAGTAATTTTTGGGCCCACTTCCTCTACCATCACCCTGTAGATCATTTGCTTCCATTGTTGTGTTGGGTCCTTTGCAGCTTGTACATACATATGGTGCATATCATCTCTAAATTGTATGATGCATGCATATGTTTTTATTGTTTTTGTTGGAATTCACAGTGTGTGTATCATTATTTGCGTGATATAGTCTAATTAGGTAAGGAATATAATGTTTCTCTCAATTTATCTCCTCTTCAGTGTTATGTGTCATAAGTTGGTATACCTGCGAGTTAAGTTGTGACTTCCTCATGTGTGCATGGATTGGTAATCCGTTGGTTCTCACCATTCGACTAGTGAAAACAATATTAAAAACCATGCATAATGGAACTTGATGCCTTTTTCTTGGGCCTCTGTGCAATCTTTTAAAAAATGGTTACTGAGAAAATTGGCCTAGTTCATCTAGATCCCTTCTACACATTTCTCCGTTGTGACAATTACTACAACCGGTACTTCATCTCTGCGACATTTTCACAGTAGTTTGCATGTTAGTACATGTGTTACAAACCTTACCATTTTTTTACTGATGTGTTGGAAATCTAGTCCCCTCTTTCCCCTTACAATGACAAATTTGTCTTTCATTACCTCTGAAAGTGCTTGTCCTCCTACCTTGGTGAATAATGCGCTTGGATCTTTACTTGTTTGGGGTAGTCCTGTAATTTTTTCAATCAACGCAGTGTTAATCTCTAATCAGTGTTCGAGCTAGAGTTTACCATCATGAACATAGCTTAGAAACATCTTCACACATGCATTGATTTCTATAATTCGATGAAAATGTGGGATGTCTAGCACATTCAGTATTCCTTCTCTCTCGAGCCCCAATGCACATTCTTGTGGCTCGAGTACAATTTCTCTTGTTTCTTGGATTGTCATGGTGCATAGGTACTGGTCCCTTTCCAACTTTGGTAACTTCTATGCATCTATAATGTTGTGATCCATATACTTCAGGTTGATAATTTTTCCCAGTAACTCTTCATCGCTACTCATGCAAGGTGGGACTAATGTCACCGATAATGGATACTTCGCATTGGATTGAAGCTATACCTATGGTGCATCTCTCTTTTGTGGTGGTAGGTAATCTCTGTGAATTTTTTCCTATGGTGTTGGAGTCGAGACTCCGACCACTTCTTCAACCTCTAGTATTTCCATTGGTTTCTTTTCTTGTTTACTTTCTACTATTGACAAGCCTCGTTGTTTCGATGGTGTAATCACTTATCTATGATCGGGTCTAGGATTTTTTCAATCCCCCCTTGTGGTCACCTATCATTTTGCTCTGGTATCTTATCTCTTTTCACCCCTTTATTATGGTTTGCTTCTCTCTTTTCTCTTGCTTGCATGGAACAATAGTGTTCCTTCCTTGACTTAATGAGGTTCTTATTCTTTCATGTCAACTGGGCCCATCTCAGTGGACCTTAAGTGTTGTGCCCATTTCACCATTAGTATTCCATATGGTTGTATTAATGCAGTTTCTCATACCAAATCTATCCCAAAATTCTAGCTCATCCTGCAATTATGTCTTGATTTTTGTAGGTTATTTCCATTTAGGGCCCAACTATAGCTTTATGACTTGTTATTACTACTAACCATTGGTTCTGTCCATTTCATCTTTCTAAAGGTCTTTTATGTACTAGTTTTTCATACTATTATTCCATCACTCTTCCTCCTAGATAATCTTAGCACCCAATACACTAAGCCCCTCTTCCAATTAGCTAGAGCTCCTCTTTGGCATCCTCTGGGTGCCCTTGCTCCATGTTTCCTGATTAATTTTTACATAGAGCCTCCCCTTGGTCGTGTGCAGCTTCCTAAACTCCTTACCGGACTTTGAGGCCATTTTCTTAAAGGTTCATCCTTAGAGGTTCTTATGACGATTAAAGTTATATGCTTATGTTCTTTCTTGTGCGTGCTATATTTTCTTTATTTATGCCTTAATACCAGGCCTTTATTCTATCGTTCTATATGCTCATGTTCATCTTTGGTCATCCTGTAACGTGTGTGAAGACTTTGGTTTCTATCTGCCTATTTCCTCCAATGTCTTCATTCCATTCATTGAGAGTTTGTTCTTGATAGCTGCACCATGTATGAACCTTCACTCAATAATTGTTCTTGTTTGGTGCATGCTTTCCTGATTGTTCGTGATTCCATAAATCTCTGCAACATTTCATTTTTACCACCTTCACTCTGAGTGGGTGATCTCTGATTTTTCTCATGTCTCAACAATTGTTGGCCCCTATAGTGAATTCTACCCTTTATAATAGCTACTAGTTATAGTCGTGGCCTTCACATGCTAATCCTCAGTCTTATCATGTTGTACTCCTTGCATAGGTTTTCATGCTAGTGAATCATTTGACATGCTATGGCGTGATTATGCTAAGCATGTGAATATTTTTGTGTGCCTTCGTTGATAAAAAACCACCATCACCATGGTTCTTCCATGCCCCGAGTAGTACATTGATTGCATGCTAACAATATTAGTCATCCTTAGTTCCTTCATCATACAGGGTTGTTATGTGTCCATTTAACTTTGTTAGTTTTGTCGACTTTTTGCACGGATTTTCCATTTATGGATATGTTCCTTCCACTTAACCTGTTATGTCATGTCATGATGATATCTCTCTTTTTTCTTTTTTATTGTGTCGTTCATCCTACCTTGTACAAGTATTCTATTTCTTCATTCATTTTTCCTCATTTTGTTTCATTTTCGCATGGGCCTGCATCATCTACAAGGCTTCTCCTATCCTATGCCATCATGGGACTTGTCCTTATCCATCTGTAATTTTCATTTCCTTATTTTTCATATTTGACAACTATCAAGTCGTGCGGTAGTGTGTAATTACTACTATGTACTTGACCATTTTTGTGTCGGGTTTCCCTGGTTGGCACAGTTTCCCCTACCTATGAGGTTCCCATTGTCAATCTATCTACACACAATATCTATTTTATTGGTTTAGCATTGGGTTTCAATGGGATCCTCATTTCCCCTATCCCACCCACTATTCCTTTCATTTCTAAGAATGTCATGGGAAACAAGTCTCGATATGTGCATAGTAGATCAACTATGTTTTCTATGGTTTCCTCATCCCAATAATACCCTATCTTTGAAAAAAGGAGATCTTTCTTTGTTCCAATATTAACTTTGTGTATCTTGATTGGCTACACATATGTTTTATATTCCATCTATGGGCCATCTACTGGTTGTTTTCCCTCTGTTTCTTGTACCTAGATTTTGCAAGGATCATCATCGTCCTGATCTACTTGTGTCACATTATAACATTCCAATAACTTGTGAACTATCATGGAGGCATTGTATGCATTGCGTATAGATATTACTTATGTATGTTCTTCTTCGTTGCATATCTATCTGAGTTCCATTTGTTCTTGGTCATTGAATATTTTGTGTTTGATTTCCTAAAGTGTTGTTTATATCGAGGGTGACTTATGCTGAAATGTAAATGTTTCTTTGAACCTTTGACTTATGGAATCCCATTCTATTGTGTCTCTGTGCACTTCCATTTCTAAATACTTGTTTTTGGGTATTGTCTCAAGAGTATGAATGAACTTGTTCATCCATTCTTCCTTAGAAACTATATTCCATCGATTTTCACACCGTGCAATATGATTTTCTAGGTTTCCTTCACCTATATATTTATGAATCATGTCTCCCTCTTTGGTATTAAATCTTATCTCGATTTTTCTCCTACACTGTTTCCAATATTCTATAGGAGTTACTTCACACACACCTAGTATTTATTTTTCCTAATATTTTTCCTATGTTTATTAGTCATTATTCAGTCTCCTATATTTTAGGAAGAATATTCATCTAGGGAGAATATTCTCTTCAGTTCACACTTCAATTTGATCAATTGAGTGGAGTCTACTTGCCACATTGGTATTATCACCATTCAACATTGGAATCATCACTAGCTAATCTGCATTGTCCTTGGGATCTTCAAAATACTAGAGAATCACTCATGAGTCCTTGATCTCCTCCTCACTTCACTCTATTTCAGTCAGTTAACTGAAGACTACTAGACTAGTTAACTCAGCTAGGTGGCAGTTCACTACCGTAACTGCCCAAGAGACTAGACTAGGTGGAATTTTTCTCCCGTAACTACTGGTGTGTTTTCAAATCACTCTAGACCACCATTATGGATGTTATTGGACAAATCAGTAAGTGCATACATGAACTGATCTCCCTAACTTCAACAAGAAACTGGAACAAAACAAGACAAAATACAAACTTTTTCTTAGATTTTCATTGTAAAATATACTAGCTTAATGAGGGATAAATGACATACCATTTAAATGTTGTTTGATCCTTTCTAGCATCATCCTAAATCCATCTTTGGGCTTGTGGAATTTTTAACCTATAGAAAGACACAAACCAATAGAGTGAAAGAAACTTTATATACTCTTGTAACATCCCGCTCTGGTGCACTGACAAAACTTATTCTTTGAGGACACTTGCTCGCAAGTGATCTGGATTTTTATGATGATGAACCACTTAACCTTGATGATGATGCGTCATGATTGATGACAGGATGGTTTATTATTGCTATATACAGGTGCTATTGACTCAGTTTCATTGAGTGTGCAGGGTTTCAGACCTTGAGGATGCAGAGGCATCGGTGGAACTCCCTTGGACTCCGGATTGAGTCAGGGAGTGGGCTATTTGAGTTGTTTTCATTTACAGTGATATTGTGTGGTTTTGATGATATGCTATTGATTTCATGATATGTTG
>CBVK0100138902.1:0-10712 GCA_900067695.1 Picea abies | reverse complement strand
CCATCTTCATCTATGCATTCTCATCAAGGACAATACATATTATATTACATAAATCATCAGTCAATCAATCCTTTGACATCAATCATTCAAACCATTGGCATCAATGACAACATGATCCAATAGATATGACCTAAGTATACAAGTACGGCCTTGCCAAATTTACATTTAGAAATTTTCACATACAACTTTTCCCTTTGCAAAGTATCCAATACGTTCTTTACATGCCTTACATGTTCATCCCAAGTCCCACTGAAAGAAAGAATGTCGTCTAAGTACACAATCACAAAGTCATATAGGAAAGGCCTGAATACATCATTCATCACACGCATGAAAGATTTTGAAGCATTACAACGCCCAAAAGGGATAATTAACCACTCAAACAATCCCTGTTTGGTTTTAAAGGCAGTCTTCCATGCATCCTATTCTACGACCCTGATTTGATTATATCCACTGCGTAAATCAAACTTAGTGGAATAAACAACATTCTTCAACTAATCAAGTAAATCATCTATACGAGGAAGAGGGTATAGATTTTTCACCGTGAGTTTCTTTAAGGCCCGGTAATTGACACACATTCGCCATGTGCCATCTTTCTTTGGAACCATCACGATCAAAGAACCAAAAGGAGATTAACTAGGCCTTATGACCCCTTGATCCAATAAGCCATGTACCTTCTTCTTTATCTCTGTCATCTCCACAACTGACATTCTATACATCCCACATTAGGAAGAGGAGAATCCTGCTGAAGATGAATCTCATGTTGGATTTCCCTCTTAGGAGGTAATCCATCTAGTTCCTAAAAAATATCATCATACTTAAGAAAAAATATCAATTAATTCCTTTTTATGAGATGGATCACAACCTTAGAAATAATTGGATGTCCCGACATCTTTCTCTTTGGTGACCATGAGTACATATCTCTTATTAGTGGTTATGTGTCTTTTCATTTGACCTACACTAACAAGTTTCGTATTTACCCTCATGTTGTGAGCTCTAACAATATATTCCACTCCCCCTTTAATAAGGTGGTATTTGTTCTCATGATGAAAGAAGACTACTTTTCTATCATAAAGATAAGGACTTCCCAACACTATGTCACATATATCAAGTGGTACAACATCCAAATCCACTTCATCAATCAACTTCGAAGCAATAGAAAATATGACCCTACATTGTTTGGTGACATTCAACTTTTGTTTGTCACATACCCAACCAAGAGGATACGGCTTTGGATGTGGTTTCATTTCAAGACCCATCTTCTTGATAAGTGCTTCAGATATTAACTTTTCTTGGGAACCCGGATCAAATAATGTATCTATCTTAGTATGTTTAGATACAATTCGTATATGGAATAACTCATTCCTCTTTCATTCATCAATATGAGAATCATTCCTGGAACTTGAACTAGCATGAAGAGAATTTTTACCTTGTACTCCAGTTGCCATGATCTTTCATTCATCTCCTGATTCAGAACCAATATCTTGCTTCACTATAACAACAATCTTTGTCTTCCCCTTTCCACCAAATTTTTTCAGTTTCTTTTCTAGATGTAGTTTCCAATAGTTTTCTTCATCATGAATGCTCCTCTTGCAATGAGTGAAATATGGTTTTCCTCCTTCTCTCGTTACTGTGGCGGTCTTCTTTTCCTTCCTTATAAAATTCTTGAAAGTCTTTTGTGGGAAATTGGAAGGTTTCTTCGTGGGATATTCTTGAACATGTTTCCCTCTATTCTTAAGGTGAGTGGCTTGCACACAAACATCGTCAATACTAGGGGGTTAAATAAGAGAAAAGTATGACAAATATAACTATGAAGTGCACCAATATACTTGATTAAAGTTTCATAAGAATCCAAATGAATATTCAATGCTAGAGATTTCTTCCTAAATTCTTCTGTGAAACTTTGTATAGTCTGACCTTTACTTTGTCTCAACGTTTGCCATTCCATCATTTCTTTATGTAAATACCCTAATGGATAGAACTTCTACCTTATCTCTATTTTAAATTTCGACCAAGAGGAAAGAAGATTTCCACACTTACTTATGTCTTGTATCTTTCTCTCCCACCATACGAGAGAGGTGCCTTCCAACTGAAGAGAAGCTAGTTGCACTTTAACTTCCTCTTCATCAATATGTTGAACATGACAATATACTTCAACCTGTTGGATCCAATTGTATAACTTTTCAAGATTAGCATCTCCATTAAACATAGGTAAAGAAGAATTTACATCAATCTTTAATAATGGTTTCTTAAAAGAGGCTTTATAGTTAGAATGTTGAGAGTGATGAGAATGCTCAGAGGAAGAAGAACTAGAACTTGAAGGCAAAGATTGAGGCTCAAGAGGATCTCCTCTAGCCCCTAGATTTACCGAATAATCATCATCTGCATGTGCTTCCTTTTTCTTCCCTTTCTTCTTCATTCTCTTATCGCAATCTCCATACATTCATTCTACCATTTCTGACTTGCAATAAAAGACCATGTGAAAGTTTTTATCTCGTTCATCACGCTTGTCCTCTTCTTCCATCTTCTTCCTTCGGGATGCATGACCAACTTAAAGATTGAAATATTTAAGAGTTCCTTCACCCTGCTTATGCTTGGCCCTAGTAATAATTCATAATCAACAATTCAAGTCAAAGATGACTACTCTAATACCAACATGATCCAGGATCTTTTTGTCAAATGACTTATTAAAGAGCTATATTAAATGAGCATAAACCAAAGTACACCATAAAGAAGAAAAAGATAAAAGGGAAATATACATAATCATGCAATATGAACACAAATAACTTGATAAAGGAGTTCATCCCTGGTGGACTAAGTCTCCGGGTCTTGCTCTCAAATAGGTAGGTATTTTTATTAACTCCACAAAAGAATTGGGCAAAATGAATAAGTATACCTCATTATGGAGTTAAGCTACATAATATTTTCTCATATCCTAAAAAAAACACCAACACTGTGTTCGTGGCATTGTTTTACCTAAAAATGACTGTCTCCATGCCTTAATTCGAGTTAGACACTTTTTGGCCCAAGAGGCACCCTTGCCTCAATTTGTGTGCCACTTCTGCAATAAATGAATGGAGCTATCTCGAAATATGTGAAAAATATCGAAAACTATGCAAAAGGCCGTACAGATCCGTATTGTATGGACATTCTTGGTTTTCCTCTCACGTGCTTGTGTTGTCCCAAAATTTGAACCGGACCCCCTTCTTATAGTGTCACCATTGGCATAGCGGTTAGTGGAGGATAAGTTAATAACTTAGTTGGATGAGGTCTTGAGCCTTGCCTTTTTGGAATATAGTTACAACTATGTCGGAGGTTTAGGTAGAGATTTTGGCAGAAAATATGGTGGACTGGCTATCTATAGTGGGCGGTTTAAATTGGTGGAAAATATGGTGGAAATGTTATATTTGGTGGTGGATGGATAAGCCCCTAGGCTAGCGGGGGATAGGTTCATATGTCGCAACATGTAATCAGGGGTTGGGTCAAAGGTATAGTCCATTTCCTCTGGCACCTAATTCAAACCCTTAACGTAAATGTAATTTTTAACATATTGCAAATAAGAAACATTATGTGGTGTAGTGGTAGTGCACATTTATGAGGCCTTTGGGCTAGTTAGAGGTCATGAGTTCAACTCTTTGGGAGTCATAAAACTTTTAACACACCAACCATTGGAGGGGTGCTATATGGAATCCCATGACTGGGCCATGTGGCACCATATAATTTGTCGAAGAAAATGCCACATGATTCACCCATGAAACTGACACATTTCATCACCTAAATTTCCCACATGTCTGCCATCCTTGCCACGTCATCCCATGCCAAATCATCTGTACGTATGTGCCACATGTCACCCTTGCAGTGGTTCCACGTGTCACTATGAATGTTTTACTTTTGACCAAGTTTGACCTGATATTTTACTACTTATAACTTTTGATCTGTAACTCTGTTTGATGAGCCATTTGTGATGTTAGAAATATTGCGATGCACACTTCACGATCATGCCCTTTTCATGGAGTTTTGGGAACTTTGAATTTTTTCCCTTTTGTTGTCTACTAAAGCTACTCTGAGCATCCTAATTTTCTTCTGTGCATTCTGAGTTGTTCTTAACCTTCTCTAGATCTTTTTTGGATCAATACAATCTAACACTTCCCTTTGGATTTTGTCCTTTGAAATCCACCTGTGGCTTCCTTTTCTCTCTCTCCTCCTTGACATGTATAACTTCTATATGGAAGTCCTTCTCCACCTATCTAAGCTATTGAATCATAGTCCTTTGTGATCCAACCCTCTGATGAACACTTGGATGAAATCTCTTCACCCAACTTATGAGATATCCTCACTCTAGTGTAAGAAAAGTCCTTTTCTTTTGCACTCCTCGCACTAGAAAAATTCCTTATTTTCTAACTTTGATCTTGGCATCTCACCAAATATCCTGATATTGCAATCTCACCAAAGTTCCTCAACCTTGGCATCTCACCATAGGCCTCTTTCTCTTGGAATCTCACCAAGAGTATCCCGGTCATGGAATATCACCAAGATCCTCATATTAGTATCTGATCAAGAGTGACTTCCTCTCAAAGTCTCTCACAAGTGTGTTTCACACAAGTCTTGGATGTGTCAACTCCCTCAACACAAGTCTCTCGACCTCGACCTCTCATCAAAAGTTTCTTCCTCTTTCTCCCTAGACTGTCTTTTATACTCATGAGTTACAATATATTTCTAATCTCCAAAGTGATCTATGGTTGATATTAATTCTCATACCCACTTAAGATTTAGATTACATGTTGCATGCTAAGCATGTCCTTAAATAACTCAATTCACTAATGAATACAATTTTACTTTAATGAATTCCTTCTAACTAAAGTAAACTCAAGACTAGAATAATTTCGACAACTTCCACATATAAAACACATGCCTATGTGGAAGTACATGTTCGATGCTACTAGCCATATGTGTAATTTTGAGAAGATTATATAAGGTCCAAACCTTATCACTAATTGAGGGTTGAGAATGTCAAAACCCTACTGCTATATGGATATTGGGATATGTTAAATATCAAACCACTAGGAGGAGAAGGGGTTTCATTATTTAGCATTGTATTTGTTCCATAGTTAAGGAGAGCACTTAGGAGTGGTATTTTGGGAGAATAATAGAGGATATATTTTGTAGAATCCATATAGGATACTGTATCAAAGGAAAATCCATAGAGAGATGCTCTTTCTTCGTACTTGTATTTGTAGAAAAGAGAGCAAAGTGACCTCACCTTCTAGCTAGGTTTTCTACCATATTGAGTTCCAAAGGTTATATATTGGGTTTATTTGTGGATGGTACATGATTATTTATTTATATTCTCTATTTTTTTCATTTCAGCTATTCCATACATTTTAAGAAAAAACCCAGTAATTAAAAAATGTGAGATCTAAAAAAAATTAACCTTCTTAGTAAAGATTTCAGTATTTTGGTAGATCTAGTGTGACACATCGTCTAGTGGATGTAATACCCCTATTTCCCCCAATTTTATAAATGCAATTATAACTTGCCAAGAGACTATGGAAAACTAGATATGTGTGAATGTTTGATTTGATGAACCTTTTGTTATAAAAGGCCAATGTATGTATTTTATGTTATTAATAGAAAATAGATAAGTGTTGCATAACTACTGAAAGGGGGGTTTGCCAAGATAGACCAAGGATTCTATGAGAGAGATGGTGAGGGGAACCATAAATGATTGATGTTACCCCCCCCCACCAAACCAATACCTTATTGGAATTAATGGATCCGACCCAAAACAATTCTCTAACCCAGTAATGAATTACTAGTCAAAGTGGTAGTTGGAAGAGTCCTCATCAAGAGTTAATAAGGAGATGGGGCAAAGTACCCATCTACAAGAATTCCATACCTGACCACGAGCTAGGGATTTGGACCCATGCAACCTTGCCGAGGAGGGAAAGAAATAGGTGATTTGTGGGTAGAGGAAAGAGAGAGAGAACACAAATATGTGAAGAGAGCTGATTCAAAATACCAATCTCGAGAAGAGAAAAATAGCAGTTACAACTCTCTAGTTTGAGGAAGAACTAGGAAATAAGCTCATTCTTGGCATAATAAGTGGTTGACAGGGTTTTCATTACAAGATGATAAACAACGTTGATGAGTGACTATGGAAGTACTCGTGAAAACCTCCTTGCTTGGTATAGAGAAAACCGGTGGTCAAGATCCTCTGGGAGGAGGAGAGTAACCTTCATCCCTGATTGTCACTGAGTAACAAGAAAGAGTCTCTCTCATAGAATTTTGGTCTAGCTCGGGGTGGCTGGCGATAAATCTGTCAGGAGAGCTTGTGCCTATGGTTGGGTGGAAACATGTACCCCTTTCAGTAATCACTTCATGAACTTTGGTTTTTTGATAAGTATATTCATGATCTGTGTGTTGAAATGGAAATGGTGATCAAATGTACATATATTTATTTGTCTATGAATCAATTATGTATTGAATGAATAAGGTAGATGCATGCATTATCTCCCTATGAACTCATGCTTTTGAATGGTCGTCTTCTTTCCTCAATTGAGCAGTTAAAGAGTCATGGAATGTAAACCTATAAGAGGGTTAGGGTAGGATTGGTTGGAATGTTTAAGTCCTATCGACCTCTTGGATCTACCCTCATGGAAATTCCAAGTTCAGAAAATGTGGAAGGAGGGTGCCTCCTTCATATTATTCACCATATAACTGATATCTCATGCCCATATCCTTAGCCATTTATGACTAAAGGAATTTTCACATAATCCCACAATATTTTTCAAAGGAACCTTGTGACCAAGGTCTAGGAACCCTACACTAGGACCGAAAGGAGATGAGCCTTTCTGGCTTCAAAACTCTGAGAGTTTGGGGCTCTGGAGTGTTTGGGCTTGACCATTTATAAATCGACTGAAGGAAACTGGTGGTCATAGTTACCCACAAGGTTGACTAGCGCCTGGAGGTTTCCCTAATTATGGCAGACATACTTTCCTCACTGTTAAAACTTGACCCATTTACCCATCTTGAAGTAATTCTAATGAGCGATTTGAGGGAATTCGGGAGTCCCCTTGGCCATTGGATCTACACTGAGGTAACTTTGACGAAGTTCCATTTCGGGAGAATAGATATGTTATAGCATCAAACTCCTTGAATTTTGAAGTTATGAAGTGAGGAGAGATATGTGTTGGCACAGGGGACAGACCCAGGGTTCAACACTAAAAAATGCACCAAAAAAACCCCGACTACTGGCCCTTTTGGAAACAACTGCAAAGCAGGAAAAGTATCACTTGAGGTAGAAGCAAGGGGGGTTACAGGATGCAAGTGTTTTTCACTAGGCTAGGACACAGATCTGTGATAAAAGTACTTCACAGGATATTTGGTTAATTCTTAGGAAGTGACATGCATTAGTTTCTTAACATCGCAAAACATAATCAAAGATAGATAGTTGCAGTAACAATGAATGATTACATACCCTGAGCACTTAGCACTAGCATTATAATTTATATCTAGCATTCATTTAACCCTAACACAAGTAAAGAACTTAAGCAACAAAAGATCTGTCTATTATACATAATAATCAAAGCACTTAGCGGATTCATAACAGAAATAACACAACACAAAGAAAAACATGAGACACGAGATATACGTGGCTCACCCCAGTGTGGGGATACATCCACAAACCTCTTCACCTCTTTATTATTTTCCAAAATCTTATCCAGTTAGATATTTTCACTGAGCCATAGAGTCAAACTCTGCACAAGACAGGAGATCTACGCACTAAGAACTAGATCCTCCTTCTTCACACTAAGTACTAGATCTATGCAATGAGCCTTACAAGCACTAAGGACCTTCTACAAAATCACAGTTGAACACTGAGCCTCGACCATATACATCCCTTTTCAAAAAAGAACTTCTATTCATATAGAACTACCTTCCTTCCACAATACAGTCGTCTTTATTTATACTTTACAAACCCTTACAATAAGGCCTAAGAATGAGGAAAACCCATGGGCCTACATCCCATAAAAACATTACAAAAAACCTAGAGAACCCTTTATTGAGTCCACATAACCCTCAAAATCGGTGAGATCCATGATCTCAGCTCCGTTGGGGCGCTCCTTCTTCAACCAATGTGTCAAAGTCCAAAAGTGGGCCAAAATGGACCAAAGTTTCCCAAAACTTGGTTGAGGGCCAACATGCCCCCAACACTCACCTATGACTCATCATGAGTCACACAGGTCTAGACAATGTTTCTTTGAAATCCTTGATCTTAACTTGAGCTTCCTCGCCTTGCTTGAGCCTCCCGCTCAGCGAGCTCCTGGATTTTCTGCTCTGTAACAGGTGCTTCCAGTCATTGTTATATGACTGTAACCACTTGATCTAGTTGTGAGCCCTATCCATCAATATCTTCAAACACTTTGCAAGCTTCGTCCTACGCAGTTTGTAGCTTCTGTGTAACTTCCATTACCTTCCCCTGGAGGGCAGTGATTTGTTGTTGTACTGTTCACTGCTCTAAGGATCTCTTCATTATTTCTATTGTGGTGAGAAGCTTCATCTGCACCTGCAAGAAAAATTCTTGCTGCTACGCGTCCTGTAGTTAGGCTTCTAGTTCTTTAGCTTTGGATCCTCAGCGAGGCATTCATATGTCTGGGTTCTCATATCACTCAACTATTTACATTATGAGGCGAGGGATATTATTCTTATTACTGTGTTCTTGAAGGACTCCTCCCTCTATTCATGCATCTCATGTGGGGTGCTCGATATTGTTTGGGCCTCTAGTTCTGTTATCCTAGCCTGAAGCTGCTGGAGGGTCTCGACGAGATTCATTACTTGGGCTTCGACCAAATCTTTCTCTTCCTGTGCCAATCCTGGCACAGAGTGGCATGATTTACTTACCTCTTCTTTTACCATCGCCCAATCTGTGAGCAACTTCTCTTTTTCCCTTTGTAGCTTGGAAATTTCCTCCTGAAGATCTTCTTTCTTGCTTTCATGGGTAGTTACACTATCCTGTGTTGTTCATAATTGTATTAAGACTTTGTCTTTATCCTTTTTCAAGGCTTCTGTAGCCTTCTCCTTCTCTTCCTAAGAACTCTAGAAATGAGCTTCTGTTGCATCCACAAGCCTTCCTAATTGGGCTGGTTCATGCCCCAATTATGTAGTCTGTGATGACGAAGGTGAAGACAGTGCAGTAGGTACTGCACAGACCAAGAGAACAACTTGTTGCAATTCCATTAGTTCTCTCTCAATTCTTTTGTATAGCTCCTCCTGCTTCTCTCCATATCTCAGCAACATGTCTTTATAGGTGTCCTCCATAGCTCCGTGGACCAGACTGATGTCGTCATCGGTGAGAGTGGCCTCCAACTGTGGCTTATTGGCACACATATTCTTCCTTGCTGAAGGTTTCTTTGGAGAAACCTTCCTCTTCTATGGTCTCACTTTCCCAATAGGGGGATCTTTAGGTGGAGGGGTGGTAGCTTCACCTCCTCCTTTCTCTTCTTCTCCTTCATCTCCTCCTCCCTATTATTCTTCTTCATCTTCTCCTCCTCCAGATCCATTATCTTCAGAAGCATTGTCCTCTTCATCACTCTCTATGTCCTAGACTTCATCCTGCTTTTTGTTCTTCTTTGTCCCAATAGACTGTCCGACATTTTCAACTCATGTAACTATGGGGCTTCCTATGGTTTTAGTGTTGGATAATTATGCATCGGTGACAGGTAAAAGAAATTCCTTTGGCCTTTCCTTTGTAATATACTCCATATCTTTGTCTGTCATCTTGTATTATGACTATAATTATTCCTGGTGCTCATCTCTTTGCACAATGATGTAGATGAAATGAGGATCAATGCAAAACTTCACTATGGGTCAGTGCTAGTGTATGGTGCATGGTTTCATATGTGGGAATGATTCGATGGAGACTTTAATTGTTTATATTATCCATGAAAAATGACATTGGACTTCCACTGCTTCGTCATGTAGTTGGTATACCACAGGGTGAAAAAACGAGTGTCCAATGACTCTGAAGGTTTGATCTCTGGGAAAGTGGTTATTTCATTCATTTTCCAAGTGAAAAATGTGATCAAAATGATCATCCAACTATAATGGAATTCATATCCCAAGTCTTGGGCTTCATGAAAATCCTTCTTTATCTCGTTGACGATGTAGTTCGCCCATTTCATTTGCATGCCCTCCATACACTTTCCTATGAGGTCCACCACGAACCCAGTGAACTATGTGGGGTGGTTCTTCCTCATGATATTTCCAGCTAAGAGTTGACAAGAAAGACGCACTGTGCCATCCTGTATAGAGTCTACCTTGTAACCTCGCTTCCCTTTTTCTACCTCTTCATAAGCGTCTTTGATGCACTGTGCCAAAGATCAGTCTGAGGTCTTCCCTAGATAAAATTTTTGAGATTCAGGGCCCTTCACACTTAAGTTTGTGATCTGGTGGACCAGGATTGGATCCACAGTAATCCTCCTATCAAGCCACAAGTATCTGCAATGATAGCACGATAGAAGGAGTTTAACGCAAGTGTTAACCTCCTGGTGGCGACTATTAGAAAAATAGGACCGCGGAGCAATAAAGAAAACAACTGTGGGAGAAAAACACAAAAGATACATAATACAATAGAGACACATATTTATGTGGTTTACCAAGTGTGGGCTATTTCCACCAGAGAAATTTCCAGGTCCTTCCTTTATTATTATCCAACA
>CBVK0100138893.1:0-13315 GCA_900067695.1 Picea abies | reverse complement strand
GTATATATATATATATATATATATATGGAATCGCCTTGGGCGATTAAAAGCGTCGTGCGACGTGAAAGGTTTTGTCGAGTATGGCAGGTGGGGCTTCACTGTTACTGCCACTGACAACAACTGCATACAGTCTTTCGTTCTTTTTCCTCGATGTATTCATAATACCATGGCTGCCCTCAAAGCTGAAGTGAAGCACATACCTAGCATCACTATCAAGGGGAAAAGGAAAAGGTGGGGCTGGCAAAGTCCTATCATATAATAATAAAAGGTTGAGACAAAAAGCAAGTGTGCTTTCTTGATCTTCTTTTGCTTTACTTTTCTTATGAGCAGGGAAAGGCAGGTAGATGCTCACTATTGCGCCACGCAAAAGCTCAACAGCGTTCTCTTGACACGCCATGCCCTCCGTTTTCCACGGTCTTGATATATACTATGATTTCATCCATGATTCCCATGAAAGTGAAATATTGATGAATATACTTTCTTATGTGATATATCCAGGAAAACCATCCCTTCACCATATTCCATTCACAACTACGATACCACTTTTGAAGTCTGTGGTGGTGGTACAGGAATATTATGGGACGTTTAACGGCCGGGGTTTTGGTAATAAGACATTGGTGCTACCACGTGATCAAAGTGTAAGCAGCCATTTTATGGCAACAAAAAACGTCACTGCTTGTGCATAAGGACAAGGACAGGCAAGGACAATACGACCCTTAATAGAATAATCCTTATTTACAAATACAAATTCCTCTTCTCCAAGTAGACTAGTTATTACTGGTCATTTGGGTGAACAATAATCAGTTTACTATGTAATATTTAATGCTATAGCAGATGGTATATATTGTTGAATTTATTTTAATATATATATCAATAAAATCTAACTATATATATATTAATGAAATCTAACTATATATATTAACAACTGTAACATTCAATTCTGAATAACAATCTAGTTATTACTCACCTTTTTCAAATTAACAGCTGTAGCATTCAATGCTGAATAACAACTTGGTTATTACTCACCTTCTTCAAATAAATTTGCCTCTTATCCAATATTAACTTTAACTTTGATTTGATTAATATGTAATTTTAAATTGATATTTTAATTTATCATATTCATTTATATAAACTAATAATCTGACAACTATTTTTTAGACTTTTTGTTAAGTTTTATAAGTGATATTTTTGATTTGATTAATATGTAATTTTAAATTAATTTTTTAATTTATCATATTCATTTATATAATCTAATAATCTGACAACTATTTTTTAGACTTTTTGTTAAGTTTTATAAGTGATATTTTTGATTTGATTAATATGTAATTTTAAATTAATTTTTTAATTTGTCATATTCATTTATATAATCTAATAATCTGACAACTATTTTTTAAACTTTTTAGACTTTTTGTTAAGTTCTACAAGTTAATAGGAGTGATATTTTATTATAAATATTTTAATAATATAAAAAAAATGTTTTATGCTTTGCACTATGTTTGTTATTGATTTTAAATATTTTTGCATTGGAATATTTTAAGGCTGTTTCAAAATCTTATTTGAATAAAAAAATAAAACTAAATTTATTTTTAATTTATTTTATATTGAGAGATTCAAATTTTTCACTTTATAAGTTTTTCCATTACTATATATTCTTTTTAAAATTTAGTTATGATATAAAATTAAAATTAAACTAAATTAGTTATGATATAAAATTAAATTAAATTTGTTTTTAATTTATTTTATAATGTGAGATTCAAATTTCTCACATTTTGAGTTTTTCCATTACTATATATATTTTAATTTAGTTATGATATTTGTTTTTAATTTATTTTATATTGAGAGATTCAAATTTTTCACTTTATAAGTTTCTCCATTACTATATATTTTTTTAAAAATTTAGTTATGATATAAAATTAAAATTAAACTAAATTAGTTATGATATAAAATTAAATTAAATTTGTTTTTAATTTATTTTATAATGTGAGATTCAAATTTCTCACATTTTGAGTTTTTCCACTACTATATATATTTTAATTTAGTTATGATATTCTCCTTATTAGAGTTTCTCAATTACTATATATTTTGTATATTTTGTTTGTTTTAACTTATAATATTTTTATTATTTATACACATTTTTTTTTTTTTAAGTTTTAGTTTAATTATAATAATGTTTTTAGCAATTTGGTCGATGTATTCGTTTATTTATACAATTTCTTTTAAAAGATTTAGTTTAATTATAATAATATTTTTATCAATACCGATATGTTGGCCGATGTACTCTACTATGTTTTATGATTTAACTATGAAAATGCATTTTAGTTTAACGTTTGAACTTTGACTAACTTTTATTGATGTTAAGTTGTTGTTTTCAATGTGTGGTGTGAGAAGGCCAGAAAAAATACATTTCAATTTAACTTTTGAACTTTGATTGATGTTAAGTTGTTTTCCAAGTGTGGTGTGAGAAGCACAACTTCTGAAAAGAGGATACAATTAGGTGCATTATATTTAATTTTAATATTATTGATTAGAATTTTTTTAATTTTTTTTTTTCAATTGTTTTTGGAGTTAGTTTAATCTCATCTTAAATTCTAACTTATCAAGTATTTAGAGGAATCAAATTTCTTACAGTGTAATTTTTTTTATCATTTAATTCTATGTCATGTATTAATTCTTTCATGTCAAAATTATATTAGATTATAATTTAAAAGAAATTTTACAATACCACTGAGCATTGATAATACTAACATTGTAATGTTTCCCAAATTTACCAAAATAATTTTATTTTTTTTGTTAGGGACATTAAATCTCTTTTATCTCTGGAGAACTTACTTCGAAACATAACTTTAATACATGTAGGTAGTTTTGTCATTACTATTGACTTTCGCAAAGCCCGCGTTTACCATTTTACAGATACAACCATAATATCATGTAGAAAAGACTTTATCTCTGAAATTACTCCATGCTATACATCAATCAAATATGTGACAGTTAAGGGATAACTTGAGTATACCCTCGAGTCCTAGTTAATATCATTCATATTCACTGGTGAATGTATAAAGAGTTTAACATTTAAAATAGTACAACCCCAACTAGTATTACCTCCATCTCTATGTTAAAAACATTACCTTATGTATTATAGGGGGTCCTATACGAAATCTGATTCATATCATAGGCATCCCCTTTATCAAATACATCGCATACTTTAGATATATGGGTGGGATTTACTTATTAAACTGTCTATAGTAATAAATATTCATGGTCAAGTGTCTATGGTTAAAACTCCGACCACTACTACCACAGGACTAGTAATACAGTTAATGGTTGGCATCGTTATGAAGCCCCAACAATACCAGTTACCAAATCCGAGCTTGATAACGAAATTGGAACCAGAAGGTAAGACTTATAATTAAACGAGGCGTGACTAAAGGTGCAGTCATAGCCCTAACTGGCTCGTATCACCATTCTATAATAAATTGATGTGAATTCGAAATAAAGGAAATGTCACTCGTTGTATTAAAAACCATGTCTAACCCATTTATGGCTACCACGAAGGTATCTCTCTGGGACTAACACTCGACCACCGTGTCCAATACAAACCGACCACCTCCATCATTTCACATGACAGTGTACTAACTTGTAGCCCTCACTTAACTCCTCTGGTGACGTCCGAGGCAACTCATTGTAACACTTCACTCTAGGGATGTCAAGTGTTTTTCTCTATGCGTTCTTTCATTCCTCTGTTACCAGTTAGCAACAATGGCAATCTAGTCATGAATAACGATGGAAGAGGCTTCAGGCGGTCTGGTGCTCCTACTACACACAAAAAGGTAATTTCTCACATCCTGTCACTTAGACATGCATCACATTGGCACTATAATAGGTTGTTGCTCCTATATAGATTTTCATATTAGTCCGCACCTCTACGTTTTCAGTTCTTGAAATGGGGTTTATAAGATTCCTATAAATGTTAGCAGTTCCCTGGTTGTCTCGTTGTGTTAATGCACCTCCTCTTGCAAGTAATGTTGTAATATTAAGTCGTTTCTCAGTCTTTAAGGGTTTTTCGTTTGTCTTTATGGAATTACCCCCAAGTCTTCGGTGTCATTCCATGAGAGATATCATACCTCTATAATCTATAACTCCGTTCTATAATGTCTAGTGGTATTATTAAGATGATGAATGCCTCTGCGAGTATAAACATACCATTTACTTGTGTAGTCCTTTTCGGGCGCTGTGGTTTGGTTATTCTTCCTATTTTGTGTTCTGCACATAGGTTGAAGAACATAACCCCATGCATCGAGTGTTACTTCCTATTTTTCTCCAAATTGGGCGTTGGGTAAGCCTCGACCTGCTGTCTGTAATAAAATACCCTTGAAGAAAGTTGTAAAGGTGAAAATTCTTGATTAACTGTTGCCTAAAAAGATCTTTGTGTGCTGTCTATGTTTACTCTTAGTTTAAATTAGAGTTTACTAGGTGTTGAAAACGTCCATTCGTAATAGTATTAAGGGTTTTGTCGGCAAGGCTGTGACCTCGATCTTCTCCTTATTGTTTATGATTGCATTTTTATTTAAGTCTTTCATGGCATACCTATCGCCCGAGAACCCCTTGGTTAAATCTTTCTACGGGTTCCTTCAATCACTCCTTGATCCACTTATGGTGTTCGATGTTTGTATAAGCTGTATATTTATTATCCATGTTTTATTATGCGATATGTCTCCTAGATTCGTAAAGAGGCAAGCTGGAATGAATCCCCGAACTATCGGCTCTTAAAAATAAAATTGACATCCCGAGACTTACTGTGATCTATTTCGCCTTCGATTTACATAGTGTATATTCGTAAAATGTTTCCTGTGTATGCAATAAGGTTTTCTTACTCATGTGTAAATTTTAGCAACTAGTTCGTGGGACTTCCTCTTATTCTATTCACATTGCTCATACTTGTACAAGAATTGTTAAATTCATAAGATTTCCTCTGTGTGTAAGTTTCCCAGAATTTATACTTCATTTATAAGATTTACCCTAAGTTCTCTGTTCTGGAAATTTGTGTTTAAACTTATCTATATGTACTTCTTCCACGTAAAGAAAATAGTAATTGAATTATCCAAAACTTTGTCTAATTTTCTTCCATTGGACAAATTGTCTTTAACGGAAAAGAAAGAATACAATAGGTTTGAAAAAGCGTATTTTAGGTTCAATTTATGCTTGTGTCCTTATTTGAATTTTTATCAACAACTCGTAAGTTTTAATAACTATGGGAAAAATGTCCCGCAACCTTATATGTAGTATCAAATTGGGTAGTATATGCCTTTGTGAGACATGCAACTATATTGTATAAAACTTTATTATTCTGGTTATGAAAATATTAAATGTTTAGCAATGTTTTTAATTGCTTGTTTACATTCTGGAGTATTCGGTTAAATTCTTTCAGTTATAAAACTAAGGATGGGGTGATGTTTTCCTTGCGAGGGTACCCATCAACCATTTCTTGATCCACTCCTCCCCTTCAGACTGTGGACAGGTCGTTTCTTCAACGTCAATGGATAAATTGCATTCATGCTAGATACAAGCTAAGTATTATTCATTTACTAAATCTGTAATATTTATTTTTATTTGATTTCTTAGCATCGTTTACTAATTTTGTCGATTTTCCCCTTGCAGGATTGAATCAATCCGAGAAAAAATGGATCTAAGGGATCGCCTTACTTGAAAGGTATTCGAGTTCCAAATCTCAACATTTAATTTTAAACTTCTCAGGTTCTATTTATTAATGGTACAGGGTTCTCACCCTAGGGTACTCTACTATGATAACTTTGAACCAAGATTCCATGGATAAACTGGTTATTTGTATTTTAAGTCTTCAATGGAATAAATAGATTGTAAAAGGGAAACCCCATTTTGAATACGATTCGATTAAAATAGCTATGATAGCATGTGTTATATAGAATATTGAATCTCTGATTGTATAAGGACCATCACATATATATAATGTAATTTCTCTTAAAAAGAGGGAAAACTATTATTTGCTTTATCTTTGTTCTATGGTACCTGTACATATATAGATATGGTATTCTGCGGGTATATTTACGTACATAACTACATCTATATGGATATATGGAAATACATACAATTATCTTCTATTTAAGCATGTATTCACTTATAATTTTTCCAGAATACAACCAACTGTTCTAACATTCTTTCTGCCTAGTTCAACATTGACATATATTACTATCTATGCATATATACATAACTCAACTTCATTAGCAATTAAAATTCACAATAGCTTTCTTATCTTTACTTAGTGAATATAATCAACCTGTAAGGAAATTGACCTATAACCATTTCATTCTGTCAGCTATTAATTAAAAAAAACATTCAACAAGGAAACAAGTAGATGTACATATCTGAATAAGATGTTGGAACAAAAATGGAACAACCAAGTTCCACCCAACTGTAGAACAGAACAACCAAACTACTTGCTCCATTCACCCCCTAGCCTGACCATGAGTCCATAAGAGTGAATTCCAATGATCCTCTTTTGCTACAGTTCTCCTTTCAGATTAGAAAATCCCCTTGCCTCACACTCCAAAACAATGTTCATAACAACAAGTGATATCCTTTCTCCGACATACTAAGAAGCCTCCTGCCTCCTCCCATATGTTGTATATCATCAACATCTTGTGCCTAGGTCTTTTTCCCTCCTTGGGAATTTTCGCATCTTTACAAATCCCTGATTTTCAGGGGCTACTAGTGGTCAAATTCCTCATTTTCCACTTGTAAAATTCAGCCCTGAGGTAGTTCAAGTATGTTCCCTACTCATGGAGTCATGGTCAGCTGATTTCAACCTGGTTGTTCCATTTGTCCTTCAACAATTAATATAAAAATATTTGTCTTTTACATGTGTCACAGTCAAAGAGTTGGTTGGGAAAATCAAATCTTTGCCCAACAGTCACAATAATTAATTACAAATAATCAAATTCCAAATTCGGATTTATCATAAATGACAATCATTTTCCAAATACGAATTTGCCAAAAACAGAAATTTATTCCTAAGTGCATATAGACTTTAATAATTAATTATTTTTGGGGATATTACATCCTCTCCCCCTTCAATACAACAATGTCCTTAGTGTTCATTCCTCTCTCGGAACATGGTTGGATAAGATTTTTGCAAATCTTCCTCTAATTCCCAAGTGGCCTCCTCAGGACTAAAGTACTTCCATTGCACTTTTACCTGGGTGATGGCTCTGTTCCGTAGTACTGTTTCTTTCCTATCCAGAATGCGCAGAGGTTCTGCTTGGAACTCGCCTTCTGGTTCCACCTGCACCATGTTCCAATCAATGATGTGAGTAGGATCATGAATATACTTTTTCAACAAAGAAAAGGATCATGAATATACTTTTTCAACAAAGAAACATGAAATACATTATGAACTTTTAAATTTGCAGGGAGTGCAAGTTGACATGCCACGGGTTCAATTCGAGCTAAGATCTCGAAGGGGCCACAAAACCTGGGCGCCAACTTTGAACAGTTTCCTAGCTTTAATGAACTTCTTCCTGCTTTGACTTTTAAATGCACGTGGTCTCCAACTTGAAATTCCTGGTGTCTTCTTTTCAAATCTGCATAACTTTTCTGTCTGTCCTGTGCCTCTTTTAAGTTCAGTTGTACCTTTCTTATCGTTTTCTCCATTTCCTGGAGCATTTATGGTCCCATCATGAGTCTGTCAACTAGGTTATCCCAGCTAATCAGAGTAATACACTTTTTTCCGTACAATACTTCGAAGGGGCTTATCTTAGCTAACGTCTGATAACCATTATTGTAAGCAAATTCCACTAAGTGTAGGTATTCCTCCCACTTAGTTGGTTTTGTCCTTACATACATTCGTAACATATCTTCCACAATCTGGTTCGTCCGTTCAATTTTCCCATCTGTTTGTGGATGGTGGCTTGTGCTAAAATTCATGTTAGTATTCAACCCTACAAACAATTCTTTCCAAAACGTTGATGCAAATTTGACATCTCTATCAGAAATCACCATTTTAGGAATACCATGTAATCTAAAAATTTCCTTCATAAATATTTCAGCGATGTTAATAGATTTATAAGTAGATTTCAGAGGAATAAAATGTGCAGATTTGCTAAGTTTATCAATTACTACCATAATCAAATCATTATGCTTTTGAGTTTTAGGAAAACCCGTGATAAAATCCAGTGAGATAGTTTCCCATTTCCACTCTGGTATAGGTAGAGGTTGTAGCAGGCTAGCTGGATGTTGATGTTCAACCTTCACCTAGTGACAATCTAGGCACTTAGATAAGTATTCAACTGTCTCACCTTTCATGTTAGGCCAATAAAACAACTTCCTCGATGCTGTTACCATTTTTTGGTATCCCAGATGACCAGAATATGGCTTCTTGTGCACTTCATCCAAAATTGTTAGCTTTAATTCAGCAGAATCTGGTATGTACAACCTATTTTTAAATATTAACAACCCATTTCTATCCAAACTTAGATCTGTTCTGTCCAAATTTTCTGCATTACTTTGCAAATCTACCACTGTTTTGATGTATTTTTCATCATTACCACTTGCAGATTTTATCCTTTGTTCAATGTCGCTTTCTTCCCTGCTAATACTTATCTCAAACAACCCATGAGTTCTTCTACTTAAGGCATCTGCCACTTTGTTTTCCTTACCCTTGATGTGTCTTACTTCGAAATCGAATTCACTCAAGAAGGCCAGCCACCTTGCTTGCCTTGCGTTAAGATCTAGTTGACTGAATAAGAATTTCACACCACTTTTATCGGTTAACAACATAAATTTTCTGCCCATTATATAGTGTCGCCACATTTTTAACGCATGAATTACAATTGCTAATTCCAGGTAGTGTGTGACATAGTTTCGTTCATGTTCCTTTATCTTTTATGACTCGTAACAAATAACGTATCCTTCCTGAGTTAGGACACCTCCCAAGCCTTCTTTGCTTGCATCCACGCAGAATGTTAGAAAAACAGACTTAGGAGACCTCCCTAGCCTTCTTTTCTTACATCCAGGACACATTAAATTTAAAAGAAAAATTTAATGAGATGGTTAGAAAAATAAAGTCAAGTGTAGTACTTACCATTGGGCTATGGGGTCTAAGTTACTCCTGAGTATTTGTCCTCTTATCTTTGATGTTTGAAGTCCCCAAATATCTTGGAAGGTTGCTTGGTGAGAATCAAACTCAGAAGTCTGAACTATGCAAGAATCATAGGGGGGTTAATGTAAGAGAACTTAACCTAAGTATTGCAAACTTAAAATTTAAATTAAACCTAAAGTAAGGAAGTAAAACCCTATGATATTCACCCCTAATACAACATAATTTAGCTTATAACTTCACAAAGAAATGAAATAGATAATAAATCATACCTCACTTGCATTTCTTATTTTGTAATGACTCATTCCTCAATGAAGACTTGCAATATCAAACCATTTTATAATCACCCTAGAACATTTACTCAAAAAGATAGAAATATCTCACACCAAAAATAAGCAAGTAAGTCATTCCAATTGATTTCCAACCATGAGAAATGAGAGAGGTACCCCCCTTATATAGATAAGGTGCTCCCTAAAAGCATACATAACATACCAAGAGCTAAAACAATACCATGTGCTCAAACAATACCATGAGACCAATTCCATGTTCCCAAGTGAAAACCATGGGAGAATAACCATAGGTGGTTACAAAAATCCTCTAAAATAGGGGCACCCTCCACAAAATGAGCAAGTGCTATCAATATGCTACATGTGTGGTCCATTAGAATACATAAGCAAGTGCACCCTCCTCAAAATGTGGCAACAACCTCTCAAAAGTGTGTGTAGAGTCAAAGGAGGCCCAAGAACAAGGGTACCCCCTAACTAACCTAAAAATCATGGAATAAATCACATCCAAGAAAATAAATGAAGCATGCCCCACCAAATTCTCTAGAAACCTCCATACATGTGAGCTAGGAGAGTGAAAGTGCACCCAAGTGGAGTGTTCACACATGTGCTAAGAAAATACACTCTCCAAATGGCTAGAAGACACTCACATATGTGAAAGAAGGGTCCAAAAGGGGTGCACCCCACATGCATTCTAGAATCACCACCATAACTAGTTCATGCATGCTCCACATGCTAAAAGGACTACAAATGTTGATGTGGTTACCTATGTGATGATGTCAATGCATTGTCGCAATTCCCTAGGCACTGTGACACATATCCCAATGTAGTGTCATTGATCCCAAGGCAATGTCATGGAGGTAGATATGGCCAAGTACATGAATATGGATCTCAATGTAGGTACACATATCCCAAGGAAATGTCATGGATCTCAAGGAATGATTCACAAATATTGAGGCATAGTGCATGAATCCCAATGTGAAGAACCCACCTATAATGATAAAGCAAGTCTCAATGCAAGTTATTAGGAAATTCACATTAAGTAATTCATTCTAACAACCTCATACCATAAGTTAATTTTACAATTTTCCTAAGTATACCGTGGTGGGAAAACTTTACCGTTATTACATGTGTCAATTCATAGGCCAAAAGGTATTTTCTAAATTACTTGTTAAAGATAGGTCAAAATGATAAATATTTTATGGAAAGGGAAGGAGAAATTCATGTTTAGACACTCAAAGTCATATGTTATAATGTAAGAGGCCTTTTAACCGGTCCAACCAACTTTCAAGAACTAGAAATTTTCATTATTTACATGCAAGCCTTTAAGAGAGAGATTTGCTTAGAGTTACCACCTCAACACTATTTATTTCCCCTTTTCTATTTTTTCTTTGATTTTTAGTCCTTTCTTTAGATATGCATTTTTAGCATAGGACTTAGGGGCTGGATCTTTTTAATGAGGCAACATAGCTCTAGTTTCATTATTTTTTCTTTTTCTTACTTACATGCTCTTCACCTCTAGCCTTTTTGAATTTATTCAACTTTGGATTTGCATTGATATTCAACTTGTTGAATGACATATGATAAGTCAAACACGAGGAGGGATAATATCTTGTTTATGAAAGAGATGGAAGTGAAAGATAAAAGATGGAAAGTGTTAGGGATGTTTAAGATATGAAGTACACTAACTCAACTAGATCACTAGCAGTACAACTTGACCTAAATATTGACAACACTTTAAGGAAAATTATGTCCCGCCATGGTACAATGAGACAAAATAATAATTTTTTGTCATGTTAAAAAGTGTTATTAGATCAAGTCCAATTTTTATTACGTTCATGACTATGCAAGACTATCACACCATATCTAAGAAAGAAAACCACATATGAGAGCATAACACATCGATTGAAATAAATATCATGCATGAAGTGTCATCTTTGAGTGCATATAACATCTAATATGAAAAACATATGAGTTGATGTACCTGGATGAGTCATTTGAAAGAAATCATGAGAAGTGTGACTAGATCATCATGTAAATGATGGAAGAACTAGAAGAATAGGCCTGAATGGGAAGAAATGAGCAGGAGAACTCATCCAAGTAGCAACATCACACCCTTGAGAGGGTGGTTTGGAAGTAGTTCCCCTTTAGGAGGCAACAAGAGGGATGTAATGGAGTCCATTGGAAACATGACATTTTTAATCAACCTTGCAATGGAATAAATGGAAAGAGGCTTTAAACACCAAGTAAAGGAAACTAATATTGTAAGTGATCCAAAGAAAATCAAATATGAATGGTGGTGTAAGATGTAGGAATAAGTAAAATTAATATATGGGGATGAGAAGTAAAGTTTCTTCCAAGGGAGATGACAAAGTGTTGAGGGTGATTGTTAGCTACCTAGCCACATGCTCAGTCACATCCTCACTCATCAAAGTGCAAAACCCCACTAGTTGCAATAATTAAAAAAATAACAATAAGAAATAAATAAAGAAATAAGCAAGGTAGCACTGCAAGGAGGGGAGTTGACCTTTTGACTTCCACAAAGGAAACTACTACTAATTGTCAGTGAAAAACGTAGGCAAAAGAAGGAAGATGGTGTTTTTTTTTTCAAATATTTAGCAAGGGGACTCTGATTTTACTACAGAGTAGACTGCTGACAACCCAGAGAGCCATGATACTCTGTAATTCTCCAAAAGCATCCTTTTCTCCCTTGACTTTTCAATAACAATTTTGGGCATAAAAAGTTATAGTTTGTTTTCTCTTTTTATAATGAAAACAAATTGCCTTCTTTTGGAGCAATAAGAAGCCCAAATACATTGTCTTTAACCCTTGACACTTTGCCTTTGATTCTTTTGGAGTTGAGGTATTTAAACATTTATACTATGGTGCATAAACTTCAATTATTACTAGATGTGATATTTCTCAAGTCCTAATGGCTCTTTTAATACTCATTAATATTTCAATCTCCAGGATGTGCACCTGCAAGCAAGAAACATATGATATCTATCTCATATAAGCATCTTCACATTAACTTATTATCCTGTAAATAATAATTCAATATAATGAACATAGTTACCAACTAAACGATAAATCTATAGAGTTCTCGTTTTTTGGGGGCTCACAGTTTTACCTCGTTTGGAAATGTTGTGCTACCAGTAGCACGCCCCCTCTCTTTTTAGGTTGTTTTTTGATATTTTAAATCTTTTTATCCATAATGTATCCACTTTGTTTTTTATGATGGTTAAAATTTAGACACGTCACGTTAACAACTGATGTCATTGTGATGTAAAGTGGACAAAGACTTTAAAATTGACCCTCGAATAAAAAAACAATGCTACCAGTAGCATTGATTTTTTTTTTGAATTGAAATCATAACTTAATTGAAACTGTACCCTTGACAACTAGTGTACCATCATTGATAAACAACTCAAAAGAAGCTTCTAAATCATTGCTTGGATTTTTATTTTTTATTTTTAAAAATTTACATTAAAAAATAAATAAATTGGACAATTTTTTTTAGTAAGTTAGTTTTTAAAAAATATTAAAAAAAACACCAATTTTAAAAACAAAAACGCTAACCCAAATTTAAATTATTTTTTGAAAAATTAAAAACTAAAAAAAAATTAAGAAAAATAAAAAAATTGAAATTAAAAAACAAATAAAAAATAAAAAATAAAAAACCAATTCTTTATTAAAAAATCTTAAATAAAAAACTAAAAAGCAAAAGAAAAACCAAAAAATTAAAAATGTATATAAAAACTAAGAGAAAATAAGTAAAAATTAAAAAAAAAACAAATTGATAACCTAAAAAACTTTATATATATAAAAAAATAAAATTACAAAAAAAAAGGACTATATTGAAAAACTTAAAAAAACCAAACAAAATATGAGAGAGAGAGAGAGA